>JAOPUD010000162.1:15336501-15355038 GCA_027122715.1 Trisopterus minutus
ACACACACACACACACACACACACACACACACACACACACACACACACACACACACACACACACACACACAACTTGCCGTTGAGTCCACAATGACTAGTATTAAGTATACCAGATCACTAATCACACAGCAGCTCACATGCAGCTGTCGTGTAGGTGTAATCCATTTCTCATGAAAAAATAATTCACCTATTGACCTACATTATGCTTATCTGTGTTTATCATGGGCATGGATCGGATAAGTGTGGCTGAATGGCAGATAACTTGGTGCTGCTAGTGTCAGCTACGGACATGCAATGCATACCCAAAGCCTCACCGAGCTTGGCTACACTACAGCATCCTGCCACGGTCCCCGCTAACCTCCACGGTACCCTAACCCAAATATAAATAATATATATATATATAATGCTGTTTTATCTATATTTGCATTTTTTTGCCACATAAAAAACATATGGTTAATTGAGCGTATAGTCAATGGGGAACATATCTTTGTCACTGCAATGAGTCTAATATTTTATATTATTCTTATTTTTTTTTATATTCGAGAAGAGCGTGTCCACTGTCACGTATGCCTTAATAAACATTCCCCTTTAATAAAAAGGGGAATGTGCTACATTGTCCTAGGTAGAATATACCCAAGCACCTTGCCCATTCTCCAGTAAAGGCTTTATTGGAGAGCGCACATATTTCTCGGCAGACGCAAAGATGCAAGCTGAGTGAGAAAATAATGTAAAAGATGAATGAAATACAGATGTCAAAGCCTGTACAGTGCAGATTTCGCCTATCATAATTCATAATTTAACGTGCATAAACATGCACCTTACACGCCGTAGCCAACAGTTCTTTAGGGTACGGGTTGTATGGAGAAAAAGTGCGAAATACTCCAAGATGGAGCAACCTTTTCTGTGACAAGCAGAAACGAAAAAAAAAGTATAAATCAACTCAAATAAGATAATCCAGTTAATTCCCCATTCAGAACACTTACCTTTATCCAGCAATGCCTTAACTATTCCTGAGCCCACCGTCCCTGCTCCCCCGAGAGCTAGAACAACTCGATCCGAGTTTGACATCCTGGGAGTAGTTCTACAGGGCTGTTGAACTGTAGACTTAATACGCCGATGTTGTCAATACTGACTGTGGCATAATCTTACTCAAGGTGCTTTAAACCCATTTGGTTTTCGGCAGTTCCGCCCTTTGGTCCATGTTAGTAAAGCCACGCCCGGTGATGAAATTAAATGTTTCTCTCACTGTTAATTGGCGCACCGTCTTACTCCGCACAACGGATGTGTGTGCGGGGGTGTGCATGTGTGAGAATGTGTGGGTGCGTGCGTGCTTGCATATAAATGTGTGTGATGAGTGCGGGGTTTTCCTACAGGGCTTGTTTTCAGTCCATCCATTAGATTGTAGTGGATGGGACGCCATCTGATGGATGAAACATTTGCGTTCATAAAATGACGCCTTGAAAAAGAAAACGGTTCAACCATATCATGAATCACATATAATTAAAGCCATACCATTGCACATCCTACCGTACATTTGACCAGATAACAATAAGTGGACCAAGGTGCCTGATGTCTGTATCAAGTACCGGAAATTCGGGGTTCGGTCACGTGACAATGTTTACTTTTTTTCGGAACTTTCCCTGATACCAGGATCCACGCAGTCGAATACGACGGACTAACACCATTGACAATGCTCTAGTATATGTCTTATATAATCGCACAAGAAAAGTTTCGGGGTGAGATTATACCTTTTTTATTATGGATTACCGCATAGGGTTTCGATTTCGAATGAAAATATGGTTCATTGCTTATTGATGCTAGCTAAAGCCTTCTGTCAAATTCGTGGGTGTTACGAACTCGTAACGTTACCAGTCGGTAAGCCCTCTCTGTGACCTCCATGATACGAACAACCGAACGAATGGCGTTTGAGCAAAACCTCATATCGATCATTTTTAATGTTGGTAATGTCGATTTTTGGCAGTGACCAATGTGCTTCTGTTTTAGCGTTAGCAGGTTCGCTAGCTATGCGTCATAGTCTTCCTGGATTTGCTTTCGACTCCCCAAGTTTAGTGCTTACACGAACATGTTTGCGTTTTCTTACGATTTATGACTTAAAGTCAAGAAATATATGCCACATATTTCATAGGAGGGATCCACATGTCGTCGATCGTCGCCCCTTTGAAAGATAAGGCGTATAAACCTATATTAAATTCGCAGCTCCACTTGATTTTTAGACGGAGCACTTAAAGGAAGTATAAAGGGCAAGTCAGCTATACGTGTGTCTTCACCATTTATTTTCTTACAGGGGATTCTTTTGTGTATGCCTTATTGGCGGAATCACAGAAATGAGCATCCTCTGCCAGATAACCAAAGACCTGGTGAAGAATTATGATCATTGTTTGGAGAAGCGTTTAGAAAAGGGAGCCTCCAACCTTACATGCGACGATGAGGTCCTGCGTAAGGATGCAGAGGCAATACTGGAGAACGCCGGTGCTGAGGATATGCATACACTGGGACTGGATGCACTGAAGGTGTTGGAGGAGTCTCTGAAGGCAACAGCAGCTCTGCCAGTGTCCACTGCAAGTCCATGCAGACGGGGGCTGAGAGGGCTGGCCAAGGCCTTTGAAGTCCTGGAGCAAGCCGCTCTCAACCTCTATCTGAGTCCCTGGAGAGAGGAGTACAAAGTTGTAAAGGTTTGTTCATTTACATACGTATTTTCTTGTGTGTCCTGCTACCTTTTTAATCCCCTTAATAAATCTATAAATTTGTCTTCACTCGTTCCACTCACCCTCTCTCTGTCAGATGTACTCCGGTATATTCACACACTGCATCAAGCCAGTGCTGTCCACGGTGCAGATCGCAAAACTTTTTGGGTTGCTAGGATACCAGCCCTGCATAGGACAGCAAGATCAGCTTCTTCAGGGACGTTCCGGCGTCCCCTCCCAGGGCCAACTCCTCCAGCTGTCCTGTGGTTTCTTCCTCGCCCGCTGTGAGTGTCAGCTCCTGCTGGATGCCTTGGAGAACCATGGGGGTGAGGCGGAGTGGGAGCTGGGGATGGTGATGGAGAGGCGCAGAGGACACAGCCTACAGGTCGGTCCGTCTGACTAGTTGATCAATCTTGCATTCAGTGTTTCTCATTTCATGGTTGTTGTTTTTTTGTTCTTTTTTTATATGTAGTGAAGAGGCGTCTTGTTGAAAATGAAATACTTTTGCTCACGTTTTTTTAAACTATTCATTACATTACGCTTGTCTATGTCACCACTCTTAGAAATACCTTCAAAGTGTTCTTGCTAAACATGTATAAATAGATTATATTGATGGTTGTCTAAAAACATAGTAAAACTCAGTGTCCAGGGGCACCCTTACAGGTGGCTTTAGACAACACCAAGAAGTTGCTGGACACCAACCAGATCCTTACAGAAGAAGTGGCGGAGGAATGTGGTGCAGGTAGCGAGCTTGAGCTGGATCTGTACACCGCCGGCGGGTTAAAGAGTGTCCGGGGGGAATGGAATGCCCATGGGGGCCCTCGTTCTCTTTCATGGGTGGCAAATCACGGTGGCCCGTCAATGACTTCAGCCCTCATGACGCAAAGCAACGGGCTCTCTATCCCATCCTCCTCCTCAAGCACAACTGCTGCGGCCGCTGCTGCCGGCGCCACAGCCCCCGGCTCTAGGGCAAGAGAGCCCCTCTGTGTCTCCACTCTCAACTGCCAACTCACCAAGACCTCCCCGCCAAGGCAAATCCCGTCGGGCGCCACCCGAACAGCATCAGCCGCTACGAAGCAAGTAGCTTCCCCCGATGAAGAGAGTCATGTCTTTGACAGAAATGAGGTCCGACCATCCATTTCAATGATGCACACGTCTGGTTTGCCCAAGTCGGAAGACTCCTCACCACCTTCGCCAGAGCACGTTTGTAGCTGTGTCCAATCGAGCAGTTCACACTTAAAGAACTGCTTGGACTGCAACACTCTGCACAGCACAGCCTGCCCCTCACTGCAGAAGTGCCGCAACAACGCTCACGTTCTACGGACTTACAAGAACCAGGAGGAGAGCGGTAAAGCCAGGCCACTGTCGTCACAAGGCCTCCACGAGCTGGGCTGGTGCAGGCCTCCGAGCCGTGCCAAAGACGAAGCAGCCATGTCCATGCTTTTGTGCGACACCCCAGATTCACTTGCCAAAACCCCTCAGCCAATCACGTTCCACAGCTGCTGTGACCAAGCTCTGGATCCGCAGTCTGTTTGTTTCACTTGCAAGTTCTTCCACTCTGGTGCCTGCAGAGAGGGGCTGTCCTGTGAGAAGTACCACCAAACCAAGCTGCTTCGGGTGTGCCCTTGTGGGATGGCGTGCCCCAGAAAACCTCTAGTATTGTGCAGATACTGCGGCTTGGAGTACTGTAACAATTGCTGGTACAGGGACCCTGTACAATGCAAATGTGGAGAAACTTTTGATAATCCGTCAGTCTGATCAAAATAAGTATTTGTGAAAACTATTGCACAATATAAGGCACTTCCAGCCAAATCACAGTGCCTTATTGGAATCAAAATTCACTCATTCATTCATAACATGAAATGTAACGTCAAAATGGCAAGCTGAAACAATCTGCCTTCTAGTCAAAGTAATTGACAACATTTTTTCAAGTGGCTTTTTTTTTGGGTACTGTTTTAAACCACAGTCATTCTGTGTTTTACACATTTCATTTATAAGTGTCCATACAGTACATTTATCAATCTTAAAAAATGTCACATTAATTATTCTTGTCTCCTGCTTGTTTCAATTTACATTTAAGTTGACAGCAAATTTGACAGTAATAAAATACATGCTAAAAGGGAAAAACCTACTGTCATTTATTTGTATTTTCAATGGCTTCCGAACAACACCAGGTGAATCACAGCATATTTGCCCAAACAAATGTCAAATCACTATTAATATTTGAACCACAGTTTTTATTCACTACAGTCCCATGTATGATACCACCAGATTACCAGACTATTCCTGGTCAGGACATGGTCACACAGAGCTTAATCCTATCCCATTTTTATAAACTCTGCAGTTTTTTTGTCAAGACTGACAAAACTTGACTATATCTATGAAGTCATTTGGAGGGAGCGTATCACATACATAACATGTAAATGACTAAGGCTTAGGAATAGCATGGGGATTCTTGGTCAGGTCCCAGTCCCTATCTTAGCAGATCCACCATCAGAATATGTTCTTTGTGTGTTTATTTGGAGAATAAAGGATCTGTAGAGCAGTCGAGAGCTGTTCTCATGCTACTCATTGTGCGTCTGCCACTTGACGTTGATAAAGGACTTGCTATCCATGCGGTCAACGTAGAGCAGGCCGTCCAGGTGATCCATCTCGTGCTGGATGATTCGGGCCGGCCAGCCACTCACCTGCCAACTGACAGGTTCAGCATTCTCGTTCAGACCTGCGTAGGGGCATATGTTTCACAAATGCACAAAATAAATGGCCAAATGTGTGTTTGCATTTCTATTGAATAACCTCGGATTCTTTTTGTTGGGGTCGTTTTGAGTAAAATAGTTTAAACACTCGGACATGAACATTACCTCCATTGCTAATAACTAAATTGGGTTGTTTTTGTCTTTAAAAAAAATAACAAAAAAAAATTAACACTGTATTGCCCAGTTTCTCGCTTCAGAGTTGATCTCACAGGTATAGGCCTACCTGACACTTCCACAGACAAGTAGCGGGGTACCGTGGCAGAGAACCCCGAGATGCTCTCGCAGGCCTCCTGGAAGAGTACCGTCCGCCCGTCCAAAACACGCAGAGTTGGGTTGACGAAGATCCTCAGCGGCTGGACGGAGAGACCCCGCGCCTCCCTGGACGCAGGTGAACTCTCTTCCATCATCTTCTCGGGGTACTCCAGCGCCACGATGCGTAAAGGCACCCCAACCTGAGGCGCGCTCAGTCCGACACACTCCAGCCTTCGCATCACTTTTACCATAGTTTTGATGACGCCTTGCACCTCGGGGCTAGAAATAGTTGCTGGGTCTACATCCGCAGCTTGTGAACGCAGTACGGGGTCCCCAACCTGGCAAACGTGATTGTAGGGAGGACAGGATGGTGGCTGGATCTTGCGTTTAATGTACTGGAGATATGAACGCACCCTGACGTTGGAGGAATAACAACATGTAGGCGTTAGCGGGAAGAAGATGGGGGTTAATTGATAGCCGGAGGCTGTGGCAGTGGCACCTCCAGTGAGGAGGGATGGCTTTGGTTTAGACAGTCCAAAAGTTCCAGGGGACAGTCGCAGCACCCGGCGAATTATTGTCCTATTCATAGCTCAGTCCAATTTGAGGTAGCTGTTAAATAAATACAAGTCAGGGCGACACCGGCGCTAACAAAAGTAGGTTTTAAGAAATGTAAAAATTATTATATTTCGGCATAATACCGGTGGTATAATCGCACAACACGAGTTCCCATCCACTCAAGGTACCGAGCAAGGTTATTAGCTACGAACAAACGATACTTCCGTTTCCTTATAACATTACTGGCGCTGCCACGATAAGCCAGACGGGGAATTCTGTCAAATATGTTATCTAATGGATTCCAGGTTCGTGTTCACGGAATACCGCGACATCTACACTACAGGTATCTATACATTTGTACTCAGTTGAGCGAAAATCTGCAATAAGTTGGGGACTTTTATTTTGATAATGGGCTGTGTTGACACCGAAGTACTTTGCAACGTTTCCGACAGTAACCGGAAACGATCAACGCGGAACAAGGGTTGTTCAATAGCGTGTTCAAATCTTGCCCGGTACATGTCCAGCCATGTATGTGTAGTGATGGGCGAAACTACTCACATTTGTGAAACTGTAAAAGAGCTAATGGTGACTGCAAACACATAGCTATCCCTCCTCCTCAAGCAGAAGGATGGATGATGAACACATGACTTCTCCAAACCTGCAGGAGATTATACTGGAGTATGCCTGGACTCACAAGATGAAGGATTTACAAGAAGGTTTGCACTTGTTTACACTTATCGATTTTTTAATTAATTGCTTTTTTAATGGTTCATACGATGTGTAACGTTGACTATGTACTTTTGGACTTATTTGATAGTTAATTTACAATTACTCATAGAACGTTTGCAGTTTGCATTCGTCAACACTTTCTAGTTACGGTTATAGACCCTTAACAACAGAGAACTTAATAGGAACCATCAATAATTACTTTTTGAATGATACAAAACCAATTTTATTTGTAATACCTGCTAACTCGCTCATATTAGTGAAAGTTATGGTATCATGATTTTACTAAATTGGTCTCGCACACTTATTTGGATAATTGCTGTGTAAAAGATAGTCAATTGCTCCATTCCATGTGGTCCAGTGACTCAAAATCAATACCAGATACTATCACCAAACAAGTAGGACACACCTCTTTTTATTGGATTTGAGTGCTTCTTTCATTTTCATTAAAATATTCATATAAAATGGAAGAAGCGTTGACATCCAAATAAGGGTGTGTCCTATTTGCCCAATGTAGTGATACTATGTTAGAGATCTGGAATCAGTTGGTCATGTTTCATGGGAGCAAAACTATTAAAAAATAGTACAATAGAAGCACTAACATTCAATTAGAAGAGTTGTCTTATTTTTCCATTTGTAGTAATATTGTCTTACTGATTTTGACTCCATGGGAGACATTTAACAAGCTATTAATGTGAAATAGAAACACATCCAATAAAAAACAGATGTGTCAAATGTGTACTCTTCTACTGACAACACTTGGCTAAACTTAAAAAGAAGAAGCCGCTGGTCAATCCGGAGTGAATGAATATCTAATTTAAACCAAACTTCACAGCAGTTGTTATAGTTATGTTTGCTACCAATGTACAGTTTAACAACCACTAACAGATTGTGCTATTTGTTTGTATTTTTTGTTCTTTTAAAGTTGTGGACACTTCTTTATGGATGGAAGCCAAACAGCAATATTATTCCCTCAAAGAACCATGGAGGCTTCGTGTAGCTACAGCCCAGGCATACTCCATCATAAAGAACAGGGATGTTGGACGTTATGAAAGAGTGATCTCCATTTTGGAGGCATCGTACAGACTTCTACCCACACTTGTGGCCGCAATCAAACACATGAAGATCATGTTTGGACTGAAGACATTGGTATGGACAATTTATGTTGTGTGTTATGTTTTTATGTTAAGTGTTATGTTGTGTTCTGATGTACCACACTAAAAGGTAAATATGTTCTGTTTGGGATATTGTATTTCAGGTGGGTTACCTGGTCATATTTGTGGGTAAGAATGGTATTACTGTTTCACATAGCTTTTATTGTTTGTTGTTCTCATTCTAGGTAATTATGTGGATGCTTAAACAAGACCAAGGCATTGTTCCAATTGTGGTTAAAATCCTCCAGTTCTTTCCCAGCAAACTACCTCAATACCAAGATCACTGTGTAAGTATTATGGTTCTAATGTTTTGGAGGCAGTGCGTAACCAATTTATTCAAAGGTACAATATGTAACATTGACACCCTGCGGTTAAAATGTTTATTGCAATCTAAATTCACAATACTGGAGAGAGTACTCCAACCTCCACCTACTCCCAGCTCACATGGGTTGCCAGGTTGAGGCTATGAATGAGCATCTGTGCAAGACAAGCCAAGAACGTTATGTTTATATGTCATGCATGCATACATTTAGACATATTTTGAGACCAACTCAATTATTAATTTTTAACAACGACATGTAACAAGTTCTACAATGGGAGTTGACCAGCTAATATATACATTTGCATTTGATTTATTTTTTGAAAATTTACATCCTTCTGGGCTCTAAGCTGTCTCCATCTTTAAAATATCTTTTTTTATCTTTAAGATATACCTTTGATCTGTTTAATATCTGGCAGCCCGGAGTACTTTCTGAGTATAGTTAAATATTACACACACAGGCCTTTTTATTTAATCTCTGATGACTAATCATGGTCATTGTATTATTTAGTACAGTACATTGTCCATTTACGTAATTTATTTGATTATCAATGTAATATTTGTCTTCCCCCCTTTTGGTTTCATATTCAGAGCAATAAAGAAATATGTTTAATGCAAAAAAATCATCTGGACTTCAAGCTCTTTGCCCAAAGTCTTGCATTGGACAAGATGAAACTCGAGGATTACATGAAGGTAAAAATTTTCCATTGCACACTTATTTGGTAGAAGAACTTGTAAAAACATGACATTGGTGGCGGTTACATGGTTACATGGTCGGACCAGATCATGGTCGGACCAGATCGACCAGACCAGGTCTTGGTGGTCATTGGATAGCATACTGAGTTCCTCTAGTGAGGTTACTCTGTTAAAACAGATATTCCCTTTTCTCCCACCAGGGTGCACTACAGACAGGCATAAGGTGGAAAAATACTTAGTCTCACGTACTATAGTAGCTGAATGCTTTCTGAAGTTTAACCATACCAGGACCTCGATTTAACACATGCAATGCATATCTTATTCAAAAGACCCCAGGAATGTTAATCCTCAGACATTTCAAGCTCTGGACCCTGCAACTATTGGAAAAAGGCAGCCTGCATCTTTTTTACTCCTGAGATTCTGGGCCTCAATGATCCTCACACATAGCTGGATGTAATCACAAAATGTTTTCTGTATCTGTAGATGACTTTGATTTGATTTGATTTTAAGATGATTACACTCTGTTTATGACTATAAACAGAGTGTATTTGACGGTTGACAACACTGTCGGGGTGAAAATATGTGTATGAACCGTTCGCTTTGGATAAAAGCGGCTGGTAAATGCCCTAAATGTAAATGTAATTACTGGGGGAATACGATGTTATTTTATGTTGTGTTACTATAATACTGTAATACTCCAAAAAAATAGCCATTACCAACGATTACACAACATAAACGGTCCAATGCTGGCTGTCTTTCAGAATCATCTGGAGGAGCAGTATGGTGAACATTATACCCAGAAAGTAGAGGACAGACTTCTGCACTATGTACACAAATTGGAGATGATGCTACCAAGAGATACCTATATTGACCAGGTGTGTGTGTGTGAGTGTGTTTAACTTTTTCCGTTCCAAATGTTAAACAGTGGTTGAAAACAACTGGATCTGTGTAGACACGTAATAAATATCTATAAGAACCCACCGCATGCTGGTAGAGGATTATATCTACTAAAAAAGATAAAACTGGAATTTCTAGTGGAACCGTTTTGTGAGCAACTGTATGCTTAGTCATACTTGCATCTTAGAAAGAGGAGAGCTCCTACTGTCTTATCTAAACACATTATGTTATTTTTCTCTGTGTGTTGACGATGTGCTTGAACTCAAGATATCTACAGGCTTCTCCTCTCCTAAGGATCACAAACAATTAAATGGGGAATATATATATGTACTGTACATATAAAATATATCTACCTTACATCCAAGACTGACTACAAAGTTGACCTAAAACAGAATACATTTCCTTATTAATAACATTTGCGTGTGTGTGATATGAATATGTTTGATATTAATGGGTTTCCACCAGATCCTACGGCAAGAGCATACCGTGAGCTATGAGCACAAACAACTTTTGGAGATTATTGTTCAAGGCTCAACGGCCATTGCAACTTCCCTGAGGATGCTACTGCAACAGGGTAAGACTTAGTTATGGTTCAGCATTACTACGTTATCACCCCATGTGGAATATTGTGTTTTTAAGTACTTGATGGTCATTATTTTTTAATCTTCATAATCCTGTTCTATTGTTTAAAAGATTGAAAAGTATTTATTGGATCTGTATTGATGGTTTCATTTTGATAATTTAATTCATGACCAAATTTGCGTCTAGGCTGATAGTGGTGGCCACAGGAATTTCTCATGCGCATTGTTTCTGGCTCTATTAATAATTGTTTATCTCCTGCATTAATTAAGGTGACAAAGGCTGTTGTCCTGTGAAATTTTCCTTGAAACCTGCAACAGAACCTGTGGTGGAACCTGTTGATCTCCCAGAGGCTGCTGTGAACAACATCTCGTCCGGTGCTCCTCCAAGGACGAAGACGGCCAAAGCTCCCGAAATGGCCCCGGAAGACACGACGCGGGAACCAAAAGCATTGTGCCTGCACCTTTCCCAAGACAGCCCTCTTCTGTTTCCTATGGAGCAGCAGGAGAACCGTGGCAGTGTGGGAGATGGTGAGGCCGGACGCCCCCAACCGAGAGAGGGGTTGGAGAGGGAGGCCGGAGACGGAGAGGCAGCGAAGGAGGGTGATGGTGGCTCCGATATGAGGGCAACGGTCCGCCCCACGGAGCAGGAGGAGGGAGGTGGTTCCCAAAGAGACAAGGAAGCTGGGGAGGACCACAAGGACGTGCAGCTCAGCCAGAGAAGCGATGACTCTGAAGGAGTTTCCTCTCCCTCATCTTCCTCCTCTTTGCCACATTTCTGCACCAAGCACAAGCGATGGGTGAGGAGCATCCTCTCCGAGTGCTCCAAGGAGCTGCAGACACAGAGAGACGTTTCCCCTTCCCCTCTCCTCTTCCCTTCCTCTTCCTCCTCTTCGTCTCAGGACCTCACCCCCTCCGACCTCATCCCATGCGACCCCATCCAAAAGCCTGCTACCTGTCAGACCCCCAGCCTCTCTCCAGCCGACGCCCAGGGGCCCAGTCAGACCCCGCCCATGCATAACCCCTACTCAACACAGGCTGTACACCCACTCTGCCCCTCCAGGGTCTGTTCAGTGTCCACCAGATCAGTGGCCCCAAATACATCACATCGTACGGCGCCACCTACAATCCCTTGCACCCCCGTCCATGAATGTTCGGCAAGCAATGAAGCTGCTTTCTGCCCAGCAAAACCTGTGGCTCCATCGTACTCTTCAGACGTGAAGCACAGGCTGACTGTAGGCCTGTTACCAGAGGGGGCTCAACTACAATTGGCCCCTGCCATTTTACCAGACGGGGCTCAACTACAATTGGCCCCTGCCATTGCGCTCCCCGTGTCGGAGCAAAATCAGCCGGCCCTCCCCTTGACGCTGCCTGCACACTACCAGCAAACTGTGTCTCGTAGTGACTCGCCTCCTCTCCGCAGCCTAGCACCTGGCCACACAGCAGCGCACACTCCAGGGCCTTCGAGATGGGCGACCACTCCTAAAAGAGGGGGCCACCTGTCAGGGTCTTCTCAGCGGAGTCCTGCTTTGCTTCACTGTGACTCTTCAGGCTCGTCTAAGGACTCTTCTGAAGTTTCGTTCCTGCCTCTAAGCTCCGACCCGCACCTAACCACGTCTCTGACCTTGAGCAGCACCGCAAGCGCGACTCCATGCACTGAAATTCCCCCTGGCTCCCGATCTACGCTCGCCGCTACCGTCTCCACGGTGACTGACAGACCCCCCTCGAGCAGTTCAGCTCGGGGCCCCCAGGTACCGTCGCAGTCCCTGCCACAGCCTTATGTGAGACTCACCAGACTGCACCCGCAGCAGTACCACCGAGAGACGGAGCACAGAGGTCCTCTGAGTACAGGGATACGGCCTGTTGAGAAGCAGGCCTTGGGTGATCCTAATGATGAAGAGGAGGAGGAGGAGGAAGAGGAGGATGAAGGAAAGACGTTTCTGTACTTTGATCCTAACCTTCTCTTCTCCAGCGATGACTCTTCATGCAGTGACTCTGGGGATCCTGAGGACCTGGATTATATGCCGTCAAAGAGTCACAAGCAGTTGCTATCCTGATGTTAAAGAAGTGTCTTAATATGTCACCTGATATGTAATTACTCAATTGGAACATAATGTGACCTAACCCTTAACCAATGCTTTTTAAGTTGTTTTTCTTATCTATATTGAAATCCATATATAAATTTGCCGGAGAATTTTTATTTTTGCATGAGTAGTCCAATCAGTAGCCGTATGTGCAGTGTTCATGCGTGAGTGTGCAGTTGGTGTTCCCCATTGTGAGACATGTTGGTGACAAAAAGGATTTCATCCATTCAGCCAAATCCCCCCCCCCACTCCTGTTTGCTCAGATTTGCTTGTTGACTCTAATGGATCAGGAGCAGAAAAGTTAGGACAATAACCTGTAGGCCTTTCTGAGAATTTAGGGTTTTAGAAACATTTGTGTTTAATAGTTTTACACCAAGACATTGACGAACGCAATCAGTGTGAAACTTGCTATGGGTATGATTTGCTGTACCCAAGGATTTTTTTTTTGTATGCTCTAAACTTTTACCAACAATTGAAGGAAATATGTATTGTAGTGTACTTTTCTTTGGTATTCAGTGTGTGTGTGTGTGTGTGCGTGCTTATGTGTATGGATATATGTTACATGGTTTGGCCAATAGCTACATTTTAAACAACTAAGGGTTTTTAGACACCAACCCCAAGGTTTGATGGGGGTGGTACAAAGGTTGGTTTACATGGTTGTTTGTGTATCTGTGTGACAGATTATTGCAAAAGGGCTTTTCAAGTTGTATTTATTTATTCAGTTGGTTAGGGTTGCTTTCTGGTCTTATCAGGTTAGGTGTTTTATGTACATTCCAACAGAGGACAAACAAGAAACACATTTGTAGAAAACCAACTGATTTCCCTTTTTAATGTGCATGTATTAGTACAATGTTTTGTCCAATAGTAAAGAAAAAAAGCCTGGTCCAATTAAATAATCAATTAAATGTCAGCATAAGAAAGGCTTACTTCTCTGCACAAAACAAATGCAGAAGAATATTGTATTTTAATCTGATCGGTTATTTTTTCTAATAATTTCTAATATTGAAAAAATAAAGAGTTGATCCTGTGTTTTGCATCCCTGGCATTGTCCCTTACCGTTCCTCTTAAAGTGTTCTTTAAGAGAAAACCTATTGAACGATGATGATGTTGAGGAGTAGAATGAATTGTTATCATACTTTCTTAATTATTCTTAAACTATAAAGAAGCGTCAAAATAATATCTCCTGTTATTACGTGTGTCTTTCCTCCTTGACGTCACCAAAGCACCAATATGGACGTGGGATGCATTGAGTTGTTTAAATGTTACAATCCACCCAAATAGATGGCTTCTGAAATGTGCTATGTTTTTGTTTTTCACTTTGACCTAGAACCAGACCACACTTTCCTAGAAGGCTCTCTGTTGATGTCTGTATGCTTTAGCATGTCAGCGAAGCTCATGTTACTCCATGCAACACAGATGTTGAATCATACAGGGCTGGGCGCTGTTGGGGGCCACAGTGTTCATGTTTCAAGAGTGTGAGACCGATGGTTATGTAAGGAGTATTGATTCTGGGGCTTATTTGTTATTATTGTGTATTCTAGATAAATACACAATGTTTTTGCGCAAGCATCAAAGAAAATGAATATGAAGGCTCCGGACTATGGATGGACTAAGGGAGGGTTGTCTCTCATCAGGTTTCAAAAAGAAGGCCACTGTACATCAAGTCACGGTCCTGTCATTCCCTCACATGGCTTTTCCTACCCTACCTACGCAGATGACACTCAACTAATTTTGTCTTTTTCATGTCTGGAATCAACTTATATTTGTGTGTCTGGCTGACATCTCTCAGCCTATGTCCACACACCACCTGAAGCTCAATCTGGACACGCCTGGGGCTGTTGTTCCTTCTAGGGAAGGCATCTCCCATCGACGACCTCTCCGCCAATGTTAACAACTCTGTGCAGCCTGCGACTCGGACAGCCAGGAACACGGCTGCGACACTGAATGACCAGCTGTCCTGTGCTGCCAACACGGCTGCGACCCCCGGCTCCTGCAGATTTATGTTCCTCACCCAGAAGGCCAGGTTTTGGTCCAGGCTCTTGTCATCTCACGTCTAGACTAATGCAACTCAATCCCTCCTGGTCTGACTGCATGTGCCGTTGGTCCCCTGCAGCTGATGCAGAATGCTTCAGCCTACCCAAGTTCTCCCACACTGTTCCACTCCCCCACACCCTGCACTGGCTAGCGGTGGATGCTCCAGGGTTATTCAAGTCACTGGTACTTGCCTACTGTGCTGCAAATGATTCCGGCCCCATCGTACATCGAGGAGTATGGCCCAACCATATACACCAGACCTTCCATTACTCATTAGCATCAACATCGTGTTTGCTCCTACTCCTACTCGTATGCCACTGCTGTCTGAAAACGTATCTGCTATAGGGCAGTATCGTTTTTACATCTCTCCATCTTTTGCTTCTATATTTTAAAACCCCTAGCAGTTTGCCTATTTGAAAAATGCTATGTCATCGAATGATTCTTGCACCCAGGCTCGAATCAGTCTAAGAGATGTGCTAACGTTGTTTACAAATGGTTGTGTTGTTCATTTTGATCTGGAAGTACATGCTGTGGACAAAGCAAATATCACAATCGATTAGGCAAGGCTATGTCCCCCCATTATGACGTCCTGAGGAGTTCCATCAATCGTTGACTTCCCTCTGGTTAACCAAACTATAGTTATATTGGGGAGCAGAGCTGTTCTCGGCATCCTAAATCCTTGCTTTTGCCAGTGCATTGGACTTTGGAAGCTCTTAGAGACAGGCCTCGGTTTATTGTATGTTCGGCCTCAGTTTATTGTATGTTTGTTTTATGTTTGTTGTATGGTACTGTATGTTTATCACTTTTTATAATTAGACTGATTGTTATAAGTTCAGATGACTCTTTATTCTTAAACAGTTTAGACTAAAACAATGGCGTGGTGGTGAAAATTCTCACCACAGTACTTTGAATGTGAATAAGGGGCCAAAGTGCATAAAAAAAACAACTACTTATCAATTTACAATTATTTATATTATTTAATTTTTAATTGCCCATCATTTAATATGAATCAAGCTGTAGAAAAAAAAAAAATGCCCAAATACCATGGCTCTTTATACCAGGTTCGACCCGTTAGTCGTAGCCCACCCTCCCACATTTTCAAAGGGAGGACCGGTTCAGTCTCAGGTTCAGCAGTGATGCAACGGGGGTGTATTGTACACCCATTCTTTCAACCAATGAAAATATAGGCCCTATTCAACACCCATTTTCAGGGTCTTCCTATAAAACCGCTAAATGAAAGTTACTCTTGTTAAAGTTACCCTTCTTATTGTGAATATCCTAGGAAAAATACCCGCAATTGGACTACCGATTTTTTCTGAGGTATTGCATTTTTTCTTTTTTTCCTCTAAATTCCTTTTAACAAACTTTGCTCTTTAAATCATTGTTCAGATCTGTAAGACTAGCCTATTACCTATTAACTATTACCTAACAAAACCGTTGCAACTAGTTTTGTATTGTAGCCTACTAATATTGTATTGTATGATCACCCATGCAGAGGGAATGCACAGAGAGTAATCCTTTCGAATAGCCTATAAAAAGTGATAGAGTGGATATGAAATGCATTTGTATTCTTACTATGCCTATTATTTTGTTTCGTGTAATATGATTTTAATCTAAAGTTGCATTACTGAACGAAATACTTTGATGATTTATTGTTTCTACCTATGGAAAATACATAATTATAATAGAATAGAATATAAACTTTTTTCAATTATTATTATTGTTATTATTATTATTAGCCTACTATAATCAAGCACAATTTCAAACAATTATGCCTTCATCCCGATGTTGCGTTAATTCTCTCTCATCTCTTCTTTCAGACTTTTACAAAAGTACAATTTCAGAATGACAAGCAAATCATATGTGGTTCAGATGAACGCTAACGGAGTGATTGAAAGCAATGTTGTTAATGGAGCCGGTCTGACGAGCAAAGGAGTGAGAGGGAATGGCTTCCATCAGGTCAGTGTAAACAACATGAAATGCCCAGCCAAAGTAAAGAGCCGCAGGCAGAAATGGGACGTCAGACCCTCAGAGATGGCGAACAAAACTTGCAATCCTATTAGGGACATTGTGGATGGTATGAAACTCACGCCTAATCCCGAGAAAGCCATGATCGCTCTTTCCATAGGTGAGACATATTATTCAATTGACTTTACTTTACACATGCAGAGTCTACAAAACCTGTAGGCAGTATGTATCTGTATGCATCTAATATACAAACTGCTGTTGGCCTGTCTCTGATGCATCACAACATTCGCCTATTTTGTATGATGTATCTATTGTTTTGTCAAATGAGAGCAGTAGTCTACAATCAACTGACAACTTATTGAATTCGAATTTTATCCAGAAATAAGGCCAATATATAGGTCTAATTAACATGTATTTTCCTTGCTATCTCTATTGGTCTATGTTATTCAATGGGATGTGTTCTTGTTATATCCGTTGTTTAGGGGACCCCACTGTGTTTGGGAACCTTCCTACTGATGCCTGCGTCCTCAAGGCATTGAAAGATGCTGTGGAGTCGGCGCGGTACAATGGCTATGCGCCCTCTATCGGTGAGACCATAGACTTACTTAGAGTTTTACATTAAACCATTTGGGGTTTTAGGGAAACAAAATAAGAAATAAGAACAAGAACATGTTCAAACCTTTAATGTCCCGTGCAGGTGGGTATTTCAATTCAGGGCGTCTGATTTCCATTCAATTTAACACAGGCACTTTCTTATAATTGATTTTCAGGCTGTAAAATAAGGGTCAGGCTTTGTATGTAGGCTAAACTAAGGCAAACAACTCCTCATCAACAATTTGACCAAAACTTTAGTAGCCTGCACATTTCTATCAACCATTGAGTATTGTCCACTAGAAATATTGTGAATAATTGAATTATAACCGAGCAAGTCTATTTGTAGTACTCTTGAGTACTCTATGATAACCTCTAGACGCTAGCCTCGACCTATAGCAAACAGAGTCACTGAGGGACCTTTCCCAAGAGAATTCTATGTGTTAGTTTTACACCTACTGATGGATACCTTCATGTTAACCCATGTGGCATAGGGATTTGTTTTCTTTGATTATACATGGCTCATCTCATAAGCACATGTGGTTTATTGTGGTCTGTTTTAAATCAGTTTAATTAATAAGGTGACATGTTGCTTTTAATCACAGAGTATTCATATGATATTGCTGTAATGTTTAAGATGTAACTTATCTTTACACTGTAATGGTAAGATGTAACTTCTCTTTACACTGTAATGTTTAAAGGTCACATGGCATGAAATGTTCACTTTATGAGGTTTTCTAACATTAATATGAGTTCCCCTAGCCTGCCTATCGTCCCCAAGTAGCTAAAAAGTTTAGCTAGTTTGCGAAAATAAACTGCAGATCAAGAGTTCTTTGCAAACCAACTCAGGTTTTGTTATTACTTCTGTGCAAGTGATAATAAAGTCCTTCTCAACCTTCTTGTGTTTAGTTTAAGTGTTAGAGTGTGGGTTTTTATCCACAACACTTATTGCATCTCTCATGTTTCCTACACAATTCAGTGTGTTTCCGATCAGGATAAATGCAATCCTCTTGTCATGCATGTTCACAGGTTACCAGAAGAGCCGAGAAGCAGTGGCTAACTTCTACAACAGCCCTCTGGCTCCGTTAGAGGCCAAGGTAGCACATTGTCTAATGCTTCTGTCTTATTGTCATCTGCTAGAGGCATACACACGCACACACACACACACACACACACACACACACACACACACACACACACACACACACACACACACACACAC
>JAOPUD010000162.1:15446830-15470421 GCA_027122715.1 Trisopterus minutus
GAGGCTCTGATAGGCTGGAGGCATGGGGGGGGGGAAATGTCATTGTTGTCCATACAGTATAACCTTGTACACACGACTAATGACTAAAGCTTGTTGTTGAGATTGTACACTTGCTACTTCTGGAACATAAAGTGCCATGATTTAGTTTAAAGGGGGGGGTGAAGGGGGTGAAGTACATCAATATATTAAAAAAAGAAGAACTGTCTTCATTTTCTTTGAATCCCACACTCGCCACGCTGATGAATCGCAGCCATTGTCTGAGCACTTGACTCCAGCGCTCAAGGTTCACAGGTTGCCCTCGTCCACCCTAATGTCAACACGGGGCACACAAAAGACTGGAACAATAGAGGCCGGTGGTCCCGCTGCTGAGTGAGTGTGTGTTGGGTCAGAGGGGGCCATCACCAGATACACAACATAAAAATAAAACAACAATAAGTATTCTGTTAATGGATCCCAGTGATGTGACGTAAACACAAAATATAAGTTTTTACGCACCCACACCCACACACACACACAGTAACAAGCTTTGTTTGGGCTAAGATTGCTGGAAAGATGTGAAACCTCAACATACTTCCCAGGTGAGCCATGGGGGTGTAGTACAATACAATGTTTTTATCAACCAAATCATGACACCTGTGTTGTGAGTCCAAGAGAAGGAAAACATTGTGGCTTCTCCTCGGCAGCCCACACCCCAGCCTCAGGTAGGCAAGTCAGCTCGCTCTCAAGCAGTCGCCCGGCCCCTACAGGAAGTGATTAAGCCTGATATGATATCGACCTATTGCGTGTTGCAGCGAGTCATTTCCTTCCAATGAAATATGTGAACAGCTGGCGAATTGTTCACCCCTCGATGTGCATGTTGTCACTCACAACCACACACACGCTGCAAGTGGAAGTGCGATTTGTGTTTTTAAAAGTGAAGCCTTGGTAAGGATTTTGTTGATAAAACAATGGCATGTACAGTGGAGAATGTCAAAAGTGTTGATAATAAAACAAGGGACAAAAGGAGACTTTGATAAGTTAGTGGCATTGTTCACCAAAATCACTATCATATACATAAACTATACCTCACCATTAGTATTCGTGTTATTAATGTTATACACGTTTTTACGTATCCTGTAGGAGAATATAATATGCCATTGTCTAAGAATGCAAACCCTTTTCATAAAAGTATATAATTATATTGGATGCAAATGTGTTTCGACAGGAGGCCTACCAGAATCCAGATGTCAAACTTGGTTTGAAATGATGTAGTTGTAATAGGATGCCTATTGCCATGAGTTAGGACACAACGCTAACACTATCTGCATCCTCCGGATACCATTATCGTATGTAGAACACTGTTCGAGGATTCCCAATCAAATAATATAGGCCTAATGCTTCACAGCATTATTGAATCCGTGACAACAATGCAGGACTGCAAGAACAATATGTCCGTCTTTTTTATGATAAAGGTGAATTTCATAAAGACTGAAGCTCAGCCATAACCAATTAAAATGTTTGACTGTTGCATGATCCAATTTAGATCTCTTTCAGCGTATATAAAACAAAAGCAACGAGTTTTTTTCTGGATGGGGAGGGGGTGGGAAGTGGGGGGCTTCTGCCACAATGTTGCGATTATATTATCAGCAAATGGAACATGAAAAGTCACTCACATTACCTTCTCAAATACTGCGTCAATGGGTGCGCGTTATCTCTCCGTGCGTACCACGTTTAGTAAAAAAGACCCACATCTTTAATGTCATCATACAACGCTGTGCAAGGACACTGGGAATCTATCTTACCGTGGCCGACGCCAGGCTGCTCTCTGTCAAAGTTAAGTGGTGGGGCTCCCATCTCCTTAAGAATTTGGAGGTGAGGATTTTGCTGAGAAATGTCCGGGGATGTTTGACCACGCACACCTGAATGTCTCCTTCTTGTAACAACTTGTATCTCATCCCGCTGCTGCAATTAAGCAAGGTTCTTTTGCACGACCCTGCGCCCAACTTGTTATTATTATTCCCCTCCGGTGCCGTGGGCGCAGACATCTCCCCCAGCAAAGGTTTGTTCTCCTCCGACTGATAAAACTGGTTGTTGTGCAGCTCGTTTCCTCCGCCGCTGCCGTTGAAATCCATGGTGCTTTAGATCAGTCAAAATTGGAAGTAAAAAAAAAACCGTCACTGACACCCAAATCGGTAGCCTAAATGTACATCAAGAAGCGAACAGGGTCGGATCGAGCTGGGGGACCCGAGCTACCGCTACACGACCTCGATTATTGAAGGAGTAATGGGGGCGAAAATGAGACACGGCAGGAGAAACATAGAAACGCCATTTAACGTCTTCTATGGCAGTTTTTCGGGACGAAAAATGATGTTCATAACCGCAGAAAATGCATATATCCCACCGTTTGTATCCACACAATGCCCCTTGAATTGTCTACACGGTGCGCGTCTCGCTCCCCCCCCCCCCAACGAGCTATTCAATATGTCCGGGCCATGGCCTCAACCATCCGGCGACAGCAGTCCAAATAGTACAATTCAATTGACACACATAAATATACTCCGTGTTTAGAGGGGGAAAACGCAAAAAATCCAAAGGCGACGTGTGCCGTTTCTCCGTGTATTTGGTCATTAAAGGTTTATTGGCACGGTTCCTTTTTCAGTCTTTTCTCCTATCTTCGTATAGGAACAGAGCACTCCGGTAGGACGCTGCGGATTGGTCCCTTGTTGTGCACGTGACGCTGAAGTGACGTCAATGGGGAGGCGAGCGGACGAGCTGTGCGTCTTCTCGCCCTACTGTCTGCCGAGCGTGATCGGGGTGGGAGAGCGCAGTTCCCTTGAACACAAAAAAAAAAAAAATGGAGGGGGAGGGCGCATGACTTCGGTGACTCCGCTCTAGGTACGACTCCCCTTTGGAAATACCGTGGACCATTTTATTCGAGGGACGCGGCAGCGTTAAATAAAATGTGTTTTTCGAGCTGACAACCCCAGGAAGTGAATGGAGGTACTCGACTAACCGGAACACGGCGACCAGATATTGATCGACGATAAGCGCTCTGAGGAACATTTTCTAACTAAATAAAATAAACAAATGAGTCAAATCACTAGTAGGCCATATTAGGCTACCATCAGTCCACTTTAAGTTTTAGAGGCATGCTATCTTTAAGTATGATTCATCATCATAATCGAAATGGAAATATTGCGAGAACAGATTTCACTTAACACTAAACACAACTGGACTACGTAAGCTGAAGTCTTATGTTCCCAATAATGATACAGCCCCTTGCTGGCAATTCAAAGAAAAGTTACGCCTATAATAATGATACCCTTCCTGGCTGTCAATTCAAAAGAAGAAACCTTGGAAAGTCAGATGAGGCAACAGTTGTTTCAAGTAAACCATCTATGAATAATACGTACATGATGTTTAAGACATGTGCCATCTAGCTTTGACAAGATCCGAGAACTTTTGGACCCAATAAACTCCCAAACATAAAACTGTAAGATAGGTGGCATTGCAACATTTATATGCTGACATCAAGCGATAAGAAAGGGATAAAAACGGTCATGTTTATCTGTTGGAGTGTACATCTTCCCAGCAAGAATATTGACTTTAGGCCTACGTTTTTTTATTTTAAATATACATTCCTGCATATAAAAAAAGAATTAAAAAAGATCTCAATGTCAATTTTCATGAAACTCATGAAACTAATCAAGCACCCAAAACTCGTGCCAAATTAAAATGGTGACCATTAAATATTGCTTCAAAAATGTTATGGTCATGGTCACGCAAAAGTTTGTATTTTTCTTTATTCTAGTCTAGCGCCTAGTTTATAAATGAACAATACAATATCTGCTTTAACTCAGAGATACATTATGTTCGAAATACTACATATATATTACTAAAGATATGATCCCTTGACATTAAGGTTTCTATTAATGAAAACTCAAGTTTAGCCTTTCTACCAGCAAGGCAATGCCAACAGCACGCAATAAAAACCAGACTGGCGAGATTGTTTTTCTTAAATGTTTTTCCTTATTGATGACTTCCTTAATAATCCAGCCAAAACTTTTTCATAGTATTACTGTACAAAAAAACGTGGAAAGTTGATACAATAGAGAATGTTTGCTTTTGGTCACTTAGTTGTGGATTTTGACAATGAACATGACATTGATAGGCTGGCCTCATCCTCAATGTAACATATCATAGAGTAACTCATTAACTCATCCAACATTTTGGAAAGGCCTATAAACCATCCCTCAAAATGACATTTGTAGGGGAAAAGGGCAGCTGAAGAGGACCTATGCTATACAACTATATGTCAGTAGTAGGCCAACACGTCCATAAAACAAAAAATATAAATGTTGGTAGCAGTGGAAACCACGGTTAAATTTTTTTATGTGCTTGTTGTGAAATGAACACAGTTCTTGGAAAGCCATTCTTCCTTGTCCACATCTCTCCCACCAGCCCCCGTAAGTCTGGTCTTTTGACCAATAACAGTGAAGGCTCTCTGAATACCTTGGCGGACACACCTCCACCCTGTTCCACCGACAGTTGCGCTCCATTTAAAACTGTGTCAACATTGAGTTAATGTGAAGGTTGAGGAAAGTTCAGAGTTCAAGGAATGAGCAGCACAGTCATGGTTGTACATATTCAGTGTGAAATGACAACAAGCATAGTGTTGTTTTTTGCTCTGATCCAAAAACCTTGGTTTAAAGCTCATCTTTGCTTGAGCCTCAGTGGATTTAGCCAAAACACCCAAGTTTGAGTTCACCTCACTCCAAACACATGCAGGTGAGGCTGAATGCATATGTGACAGTTGAGGCGATTGTTGAAACCCCTCAACCTGAAATGGATTTGTTTGATCATCAGGTTGTCCCATAACTGGCTATGGGAGTGGCTAGGCTGGCTAGGCTGGCTAGGCTATGCCGTTTGCTAGTTCCTATGCAACCAATAGGGATCAGCAGCAGAAATAACATCGACCATAGCATCACCACTGTGTTCTCTGATCAGGCGGCTATAGATATGGTTGGATATTTTTAAAATAAACATATGACTTCTGTCTATGACTATTTAATGTCGTACCCAGAGGGCCAACACGCGGAGCAGACTATCCCCCATAAATAAAAAAATAAAAGTGGACTCCTTAGAGCTTATGTGCACAAGGCTTACTCTCACACCGTGTTTGCATTATGCGTGTAAACATGCGTTTGTGCATGTGACACACAGGCAGAGGAAACAGGGAGATATCGGCATATTTTGCCGATTAGTTGAATTACATGGCATGTCATAAGAGCCACTCGGTTTAACAAAATTATCTCCATCCTGATGAGGTTCAGAGGTCCTGTTGTGTTACACTCCCAACCCAAGCCCCAAACCCACTGCACGCCTGACCTCGAACTCTGTTGCCTGGAACTACAAAAAAAAAGCAGCACGTTAAAACGCAGTTCTTTGTGTATCACAAATGTATTTGTAGTCATGTTAACAGGCATTTGTGTTTCGAACTTGTCTTAAAAAAACAACTTGAAAATAAAGCAAATAGCAAATGCATGACGATTTCATGATATACATTATATTATATTATATTATAATCCTTTCTCCATCAGAAATCTATCAAGGGATCTTTGGTCAAATTAGTGTAAAAGTAGCGTCTAACACAGAAATAGACAGCAAACTCTATAAAGACTTCGGAAGAAAAAAATACAAACTCAGTGACAGAAGCATTAGCAAATCATTCCATAACCAATACCAAATGTGTCAATGATAGCTTTCAAAAAGTGATTCTAATGTCCCGCCTTAAACAGCCACTCCAGATTTGCGTGTGTTGCAAGGGCATTACAAGCCACTGCACATGATGAGGACGCTGATGACGTCATGTTACAGATAAGCCCGTCTCAGGCTGCTAAGGGAAACTACAGTGTTGACTGTAAATGCCTGGCGGCCTAGCGACAATATCAAGCAACATATGTACACATGCTGCACGCGCGCCAGGCCACAGCATGGAGTGCCAGGTCCCACACAAATTTAACCCTGGTGAGTTGTGTATTTGTGTATATATTATACGTTTGCCAAGTGTGTGATGGGATTCTCCCCCCTCCCTACCCCCAGCCCCAACCCCAACATGTGTTCTCTCTGAGGTTGGACGACAGCAACAGCTGTAACTCTCACAGAACAAACGTGGGGGTGGGGGTTTGGGGGGTGTCAATGGATGCCAAAACGGTCCACACTGACTGTAAAAGCCGGGTCAAGAGGTCAGAGAGACATCCAAATACTTAAGAGTGTTGTCGCGTCGCTCCAGCCTCACCTTCCTCCCTCCCTTCCCACAACCACAAGCACTCCCATCTATTTCTGACCGGGGCCTGTCGCTGTGCCTTGACAGAGACACAGACAGACCTAGAGGGGAGACCACAGGAGAGGAGGGAGGAAGGGAGGGAGAGAGTTGGCAACGCAAGTGAAACTCCCTCACCCCTTGCATAAAGTTGGTTTAAACATATATAGGAGACCTATGCGGGGGCTTTCCATTTTGTGTGCTTTAACATGTCACTTGAGGAGTCGTCTGGTGCAGAACTGTGCGAGGTGCATATATGGTTGTATTAGGACTAGTGTTGTAAATAATGTATCCCGTGTGATTTCCAGTGTCTCCCACGATGTCCAACAAGTATGGTCGAGCAACCTATAGCCAAATCCACAGAGGAGCAAGGAAGATAAGTAAAAGATATACATTGATATATTAAATAAAGTAATGAGCTCAAATCCCTTCCTTTTCTGAAAAGTAATAAATCAAAAGCAACATTAAAAGGCCAGGGTTAGAATGAACCAAAACGGACTTAAACCGTTCTACAAAACATACAAAAAAGGTGTTAAGAGGCCATCCTTCCCCACAGAGCCATCCCTAGTCGTACAAAAAGAACCACCGAAAAAATAAAAAGAGACGGTAACTCACAAACACCAACATACAACAATAAAAAGAGGGTTCCATACGGTTCCTTTCAAAGATCTCCAGTCCCAGTAAAACAAAACGGTAGTGGCGCTGGTGATTCTCAGCGGCCCGGGACTTGGGGGCGTTGGGCCAACTGCTGGACACGGAACATGCCCTGCTTCAGCTGCAGGCCGAAGAGGCGACAGTTGGCGATGCGCAGGGCGGAGCACTCCGTCTTGTAGAGGTCGTTGGGGAGCATGGGCTGGGTGCGGTGCCACGTTCCGCTGCTGCGCCGGAACTCTCTGATGTAGTCAAAGCTCCTGCCTGCAGCGCGAGGTGGAGCAGAACATATTCATTTATGCAACATTTACTGTCTTATTATCAAGTCCTGGATTTGGAATGAAGGGGTTACATATGACACATTCATATTCATCAGTTAGAATATGGTAGTAGTAGTATAGTTAAGGTAGGTAGTAGTAGTAAGGTAGTATAGTTAAGTTAAGGAATGGATACAGATGTTGAGGTTATATGTTTGAGATCTCTAACTTCAAACCCAAGCTGGGTGATTAGGGTAAGAGGTATAAAGCTCAAATCACGGTTTTCTGGTTTTGTGGAAGCTACTGGTTCTGTATGTTTAATGTCAGAAAGCATATAGTCATCATGAGCAGCATAATTATCATCATAATTCAGACGAATATCATCGATTTGGGAGGATCTGAGGATCTGGAACCTATGTCATCACATCACTCCTTTTCCCGGTTAGGTTGGCTATTTCCTAAGAAGCATGAACACTCAAGTTTGGAATGCAGACATGGTTTAACATGGCCAATAGGTGTCCCCATTTCAGTGGAACGACACTGAATGAGTACTGTTGATAAACAGATGGATTTCCCATAAATGATAATGAAGAACAAATGTACCACAAAGATGATTCATTGGAAACGGTTAAAGAATGTAGAGGAGTAAACGTGACCATCAATATCGAATAATTGCAAATAATCTGTCAAATAATTTGAGCTTCTGGTTGAAGAAGATCTGCATACAGCGTATGGACTACAGGGAACTTATATTATGTTTAATGGTAACGGTAATGGTAAGTAACACATTTCTTGCAGTTCCAGCTCAGAAAACATGGTGAAACCGAATGGATAGGAAGAGCCCCAGTCGTTAACCGACAATAGAGCTCTGTATGAGTGTGCATGTACTGACCTGTGTCCAGGTCTCCCACCACATAGATGCTGGCTCCTATGGGCACTGCTCCATAGACAAACGAGGAGCTGGTCTGAATACACAGGTTCTGGTCATCCAAGTACATCCATCTAGATAGACAGCAGGCAAACAGTTAAGCACAAAATGATGTGACATCTTCAGTTTGTACTTTGAAAAATAGAGTTTGGTGATATATTGAAAGTGGGATGTGAGGCTTGAAAATGTATTAGCATA
Organism: Trisopterus minutus; assembly: GCA_027122715.1. Lineage (NCBI taxonomy): Eukaryota > Metazoa > Chordata > Actinopteri > Gadiformes > Gadidae > Trisopterus > Trisopterus minutus. Next base: position 15,455,166 of record JAOPUD010000162.1, read on the forward strand.
CATATCACATGGCTCATTAGAATACTTAATAGCAGAATAGAGCTGTCATTCTACCTCTATTATCCCATTTGAATTTCCTTCCTTATTTTTATATTCACATTTTTAATGCTCAAAATAATCCTATTGTTGATATAAAATATGTTGATATCTGCATTGCCAAAGCCACTAGCATGTGGTTGTTAAATGCTCTTTCCACTAGAGGGCCTTTTACAAATAAACATTTCTTTCTTGCCAAGTAATAATAGGCGCAAAATAAAAACATCATATTATTTATTATATCACTTGACGGCGTTATTATCATTAGCTATGTTTTCGTAGTGATAGAGAGCCCTCTTCCAAGGCTGACGTTGTAAGATCTCCCAAAAACAAGTCATTGAGTTCAATGGGACCCTGCACAGACAACGCGATTTAGATATTGCAAAAATGCAACATTCATTTTACCAAAAAAAAAGTGGGGTTCTAGCCAGCGAATAAATCAGTTTACCCGGTCACATTCGGGTATCTTTGTCATAGTCAACATGGACACTGTACAAGTTGTAGGACATGGCGGAGGCAACAGCCTTCTATGTTTCTCAACACAGAGAACTCTCTTACTGCATCCTTAGTGGTAAACGACAATCATAGACCTATAATAATCGTAAATGTATTGATCATTTATCTAGATAGCAGTCAGTGCTACAAGAGAATGTTTAATTGCACCTTGGTATGTGAATAAAGGTTGCTTTTGATACCAGCATTTATATCGTAACAGTTTCGTTTTGGATACCAACTATCTATAGCCTATTTTAATTATCGAACAGGAAAACAACCTCAAAAACAAACCTCTCCAAAACATGCATGCATTAAAGAGTGCACACCCACTTATAATAATCGCCCTCATCCGTGAACATCCATTCGCTACACTATTTTATACTTTGATTAAAAAGTAAAATTGAAACCTCTAATATACATTTTATTTGAGGAAAGAGAGGACCATAAACCCGTCTTCACTAGCAGGCGTGACACTACAAACACAATCACATGTACTTTGATCAAGGCCAGAACGTCGATATTCGCTTTTGATAGCCAACACATTTATAAAAAAAACCAAGTATAGACATTGGAATATTAATTTCAGCATTTGATTAATATTAATCTTTTTACTATTCAATTTATACTCCCTAAATACGTTCCCAGAGCCCCTTATCTTATTTATTCCCAGGAATAAATAAGAATGCATTACAGAAAAGGCGCACAAATCGACCAGGCCACACACCAAATGAAGTGTTCAATGCATCCCGAGTCAAAGGAGAAGTCGTCTCACATGCCAACCTCCTTCCCTATTTCCACAGCTGAAGTCCCCTCGTGTGCTCAGCTCCACTGACCTCCTCATGTCGTCGTGGTAGAACTCAGACTTGCACGTGGTCATGTGCCTCTCCTGGGGGTTCTCGTGCTCCTTGCTCTGCACGCCGCCAAACACGTACAGCTCCTTGCCCACGCCGCACGCCACCGATCCAAACCTAACGCCAACACAACATATTATTGTTTACTAATAAATAAGTGATTGAACACAATATAGCCTAACATTACCCTAACCCTAACCCATCAACATTAAACACATCGGTCTGCACATGTCCTTCCCGCCCCCAAAAATAATAAGAGAACTTGACAGCCCTACACAAAACATCACAACAATGACTTGACCCAATGACCCAAAGACCCAAACTTAATCTGACTATTTTCTAAACCTTTAGAAAATAAGCCTTTTAAGCAGCCTTGGCCCATGACAAAAAAGACCGGAGGGTTGGTGGGCCGATTGCAGGTAGACTAGCTTCAACTATAAGTGTGGCTATTTTCCTGGTAGCTTGCGGTCACACGAAAAAAAGATTTGTCTGACATGGAATTGGAAACCAAAACTAAACAACGTCATGGTGACACCACAGCCACCTTTCACTTCCTGTCATGACTCTTGCACACAGAGTGTGGTGTGTAAAGCAATCAATGTGCGCCAATCTACATCAAAAACAAAAAGTAATTATGTGTATCTTTCAGATTGGATTCTTGGATGACTGAGTCACCAAAAAACAACGTGTCTCTGTCCACCGTTCCCTCCTACCTTCTCTCTTTTAGGGGACAGAGGCCTGTCCACTGCTGGGTCGTGGGGTCAAAGCATTCTACAGAGTCATAGAGTTTCCCATAGGAGCCGCCAGCCATAGCATAAATCTTCTTATTCATTGTAGCATAGCAACCGATCTGAGCAGGAAAGGGGAACATAGTGGAACCATAGTGACACACGCACACACTAGACAAGAGTTTAAATGTAAAAAAAAATGAAGCACATGTTGGTATGTAGTATTAAACAATGTAAGTGTTATATAAAAAGGTTAAATACTCTCCATTAAAAACAAAAAAGGAAACAGGGAGTTAATTTCTATCTGGGAAGACATTCTCTTTTCGTTAATTTACTAACCATTGTTTCTGATTTATTCGCATAGTTAATTATAATATTTTTGTTTCATACCTTGCGAACCATGGTCATGCTGGTCTGCAGTTTCCAGGTTTTGAGGTAGGGGTTGAACATCTCCATGGTGACAAGCTCCATCTCCTTGCTCTCTCCTCCCAGGACGTAGATCATCCCGTCCAGCTCCACCACACCAAAATTCTGCCGTGCCTGCAGGAATTGTCATTTAATAATGAATCAAACCCCTTTTAAAGCACCTTAAAAAAATGGATTAAAGGATATTAATAGGACAAGCACAAATATAACCAGTAAGGGAATGTTAGGGGAGCAAAAGTGGAAAGGTTGCGTCCCCAATCTATTAACAATCTATTAAGCAGTGGCTCTTCACCCTCTCTCACCCTCCTCCAAACTACTGCAAAGCTGACATCTAGTGGCCATATTAAACACAGCACGTTAGAGCCTACTGCAGATTCATGCAAATTAACAATCTATTAAAAACGAAAGCTAGTATACCTGCAACATTGAGGGTATGGGGCTCCAGGTGTTGGTGTCAGGGTCGTACTTCTCTCCACTATCCAGAATGTTCTTGTGTTCATCCATGCCCCCCAAGACAAACAGAAAGCCCCCTGTTCAAACAGGAAACAGACGGGTGTTAGTCACTGGTGGCCTAAATAAACAGTTAATATTGATTCAACTACAAGAGTCCTCTGTGTTATATCAGAGATCAACCACTGAGCAACACAGCAGGAGTGTTTTGTTATTACACAGATGCAACAAAGTAAACAAAAATATATTCATATATCCATCGTAATCAGTGAAAAGATCTCCACACGTAAATCTTTTAATTGCTGCTAACATTCAGAAAAGAGAAAATCAACAATGCACAGAATTTTCCCCCTAGGTAATCAAATCCACTTTTTCAGATTAGAGTGGAATTGCACTCCATTCCCACCATTTATTTTTTAAATATTTAAAACTTTAAGATATTTTTAAATATATATATTTTTGAGATGCAAGTCAATGTAGTGTATGAGCTCATAGTGCTCATGCTCATAGTGTATTGTGTAGGAGTATTATAATGGCCGATGCTATATATGAAATGCACCACCGTTTGGCCTTACCTTACGGGAAGCCTTACCCTTATTGAAGGTAAGAACACTTATCTTTTGATTGAAGCTTTGGCAGAGAAAATAACTTTGGAAGTGTGCATAAGTATTAATTCTAACTAATTTTAGCAGATCGAATGTGCAGTGTAGCACGAAACTCTCTGTTTAGGCTCATCGTGCAGACCTTTTATCATTCACAATCTAATATCTTCATATCGCACACACCAATCATACATATGAATCCCCCAGACATAACCACTCTTCAGCTGATTTACCGACACTCCCCGGACACGGTGCATCCATTGGGTATTCAACGAACGTGGCACAAGGTGCAGAGCTTACCGGCAGTCACCACGCCATGAGAAACACGAGCCATGGTCATTGGCTCGAGGTCTATCCAGCCCTGGCGGTGGGTGTCGTAGAGCGGACACATGCAGCGCATCGCCGTCGTCGGCTTTGAGTTCCTGCGTGGGAGAGAGTCGTGGGGTCATCATGCAGCCCGTGATCCCATACCAGTCTCAGGCTATCGGAAAGAACATGCAACTAATTAGGCTGTTTAGGGAGGAGAACCAAACCCTGAAATAACTAGGTGATGCAGTGGTTCTCATGGTAGTGCTATGGATTGAAGGTTTAAAACCGTGTACTTAATTAACCCTCAATGGGTTTAAATAACTGAATGCTATCCGTGGGTTAGCCGTTGTTGGACGTTTTTGGGTTACCAAACCCAAAAACTACCCCAAATCTAATTGGACAGAGTGGGAATAGTTTGTACAAGAGATAATGAAAAAAAAGAAGAAACCTGAAAGCAACCAAAAAATGGCACCCCTAAATGAAAGAAAACTGTCTGCCTGGAGACAGACAGAAGGTATTTAAAAAATGTTGATAGAGGGCGGGGATTGGCCTAACGAGGGTGTTGGGTTTTTCTTTAAATAAATGTTGAGAAACATATCAAAATATATGATCTACAATAATACACTCTGCAGAACAAGATTACACTTGGTGGCAAAGGGGGAGAAACTACCCCAATGAATCAACCAACCGGTAGGCATAAACACTTACTTGCGGTCCTCTCCCCCTACTATCACGATGCACTCGGAGTAGCCTCGAGGCTTGAAGGCGGCCAGGAGAGCCTCTCCTGTCGGTGCAGGTCCCACCAGGGCAGGCTGGCAGTGCTCTCTGATCACCTCCCTCATCAGTGGTTCCCCCAGGGCCTGGGGGGCGCCACAAAACACATGGAGAACCTTACAAACTATACAAAACTATATGATTGAAATATTTAAAAAAAACACTGGTAGGCAATAAATATATGAAACTTGGATTCTAGATTTAGCTGCGTTGGATTCCTGATTGGGATATGTGATAGCTTGGTTTGACCAAGGAAGGTTTATTGAAGGAAAAAATTCAAGCTGTTTAATTTTTATATTTTTTATAAGATAACTAGACCAGACAGCCTATCACTGAGGGAAACACTGATATATTTGATTAAATTACCTGTTCTCTGAGGTAAGAGGAGTCCAGGCCATGAAGCCATACTGATGACATAACTTCCTTCATATGCACCTGGAAGACAAAATGGGATGATAGTCCTGAGGTGCATACATTATACATATATTGTATTGCAACTCACCAAGCTATGCGCCAGTCAATAAGCCTTCACATGCTCGGATCGTTGAGCAAGAAAATAGGATTATGTCTTCTCCCCGTATACTTTTCTCTTTCCCCGCACACAGCCCCTGAGGCTGAACGCCATGTGGCTCGTACCACCGAGGCGCCGCACCCACCCTGCGATCCTCGGGGTCATGCGCAAACCAGCGCACCACCGCTTCCAGCACATGCTTCTCGTTGCCCACGTTGAGCTTCTCCATGGCCAGCAGCTCGCAGAGCCGGTCGGGGGGCATCTCGCGGAACTCCTCGGTGAGCGCCACGTCGCGGAGGTGCGTCTGCAGGTACTCGGTGGCCACGTGGTGCACGTGGTGGAGGCAGTAGTGCAGCGAGAAGAGCCGGATGCCGATGCAGTTCTCGGCCGTGATGCAGCTCTCCAGGAATTGACAGCAGAGGAACTTGAGGTCAGTGAGGAGGAGCAGGTCAGAGGCCTGCACCATGTCCTGGATGGTGTCCTCGCTCAGGCTGATCTGCAGACATGGACCGGACATGTGCTAAGCGGGAGTGTCCCGAGAGTGTATTAAACAAACAGAACATCACAGTGACTCACTCGGCTAGCTCACACCCAAGAACCTCAGCCTGCAACAGTGAAGATTCAGGGCTGTGCCTCGTACTCACTTCGCCACTGAATATATAGTCCAGGATCTGTTTCATGATGAGCATAGAGACTCCATCCAGCTCAATTCTGTAGGTGGATCCATCTTCCTTTGGAGGGTTGTAGTTGAGTTTGGTCCTAAAATAGCAAGCTATTAGTGGTCAAGTTGGAAAAAGCTCTGCATAACCACTGGCTGGGAATGATGAACAGCATGGTCAGCCAAAGATATTAATGAATCATCTTTGGGGAAGTGTGTTATTGAATACTTTATACAGTTTCATATCACCTGATATATGGACTGGCAGCTGCAAGAATGTTTTTCTGGATAGGAAGCTCCTCGCCGTCCACCACCAACAGTGCGTCATGAAAACTTTGCTCTTGCCAGAAAGAACGCAGCATCCGGAGTAGTTTCTGGGAATGCTGGGGGTCTGAAACCCTCGACCCAGTTGGCGAATCCATTGTTGAATCAGCAATATCTGGACTAATATCAAAGACATGACTTAGGCTTTTAATAATTATTTTGTTATTGTGGGTCACTTTGATCTATGGTCCATAACGTACCACAGCTGATAGGACAAGCTAAATATGGGGAATGGGCGGCTAACTAGCCTAGCTAGCTAAGTTGTGTATGTTTTTATTTGTCATTACTCATGGACAATGCAACAAACATTCCAACACTCAGAAACATGAAAGATATTTCTTGCATAAACGTTTCCCAGCCTGAGTAAACATGCGATCCCTTTCACTGGTTAGGCCTCTGCAGTGAATTCGGATTCAAATGGGGACCTGGCCCAGGGAACAAAGAACATGATTGTCAGCTACCATAAACAATAAATTAGCACTATTACAATGACAATATCCAATCTTTTTCAGAGAGCATAACTTTTGTATGCAGCGTTACCTGCCGTAATGTTTAAAACCAGGTGTGTACTCCTTCAAAGTATGGGTAGGCAGTCGCTACCACATGTCCATATATCCAGCACAGGGTAAGTCAGCAGAATAATGGACTCGAAGAAACTTGTCACAGGTAAACGCGAATTGACATGCCTTGCCTAGACTGATAGGAACCTGTTATGCTAACGCAGAGGCTTTCGCATACTTCATGTAAACACTCACCATATAACTTAGATCACGTGACAACATGTGCTGATCACTTTGAATGCTGCGTGTTACCTATTACAACACGTAGAACAACCGACGGCGTTTAATTAACCCTGTTCTGACAGCGTTTGTGAGACTATTATGCCCGAGACCGAGACATGTTGGGACAGTAGTGATTCAGCGTGAAGCCACGCCCCCGGCCCCGCGTCATACCGTGCGACGACAAGTGCCGAGAGGGAGGCTCTGTTATTGCTCGTTTCTGGGATACTTTCTCCCTTCGAATATGATTCTTAGGCTTTTTTAAAGTGGCGATTGTAGTGATATATAAAAAAAATGAATCGGATGTCTGTAGCAGCCGTCTATGTGGACATTTTAAGTATATTTTTGGACATTGATCGCGTTCTGAAGCTGGAAGAAGTTCGAGCGATCCGTCGGTGACCTCTTTTGAATGTTTACCCGCTCTTAAATCGGTGAGCAACGGCAACCCATTGCTCTTTTGAAATGTTATTAACATGCTTTTTATTTAGAAAAAACAGCCAAAAACAACAAACGGTAATTGGGCTACAATCACACAATTGTAAGTTATACGTAACATCATAGTTCTACTTCATAGATTCAAGGATGGCTCCATCATGGGCCAAACCGACGCCGTGGATAGAGAATATGATAATCAACCACGGCACAGAAAGAGAGAAATATACTGCACATCTGAAAGCCCGCGTTATTGCGGTGGGTAAAATGCCGAATTCCCAGGCGCTGGAGGTGCAAGGCCCCCCAGAGTTGCTTTTTCTTTCCGATGGTGTGGTCCAGATTCCTGCGATCTTGACTGACACAGCGTGGGAATACCTTAAGGAGGACGAAGAGAGAGAATGTTTCTCCAGCCTTGTCAACGCTACGGTGCGTCTGCAGACCTATAGTCTCCAGTTTCATATGGCCCGCGAGAAGGGAAACAGCAGATTCTTCCTGTCGCTTGGCAACCTCACCACAACGGCAGCTGGACCCATTAAAGAGTGTCCCCCTTGCTGCACAACCCTTTCCTCTGTTAGGGTTAAGATCTGTGACACATGGAAAGCCTTGCAGCAACAGAATTTGGCTCAAATGGAAAGCAGTCAGAGTTCAATTGACCTGACCCAGCTGCTCGGTGTGTGGCAATACGACTGTCTGATGGATTTAGTAGAGGAGGTTCAAGAAAGACTGACAGCGGCTAGGAGGACTACGTTGCCACAACCTTCCACCTCACACGACCCACCGGCCCTAACCACCGGCACGCAAGTATGCACAGATTGGGACTTGGACAGAGTGCGATGCAAGGGGGCTGAAAGTTTCAGCATACCAATGGCTCATCTCATCATCCCAGATACAGTGGCCCTTTCCCTGAGACTGCCAGCGCAACCCGACGAAGGTAGCACCCCGCAGAGTGGGCTAATCCCCCCTTCCGGTGACCCACTGTTGCTTCACTCTACCCCTGCCGCCAAGCCACAGGCCTCCACCAGCAGGCCCAGTGCAGAGCCACAGGATGTGGTCACAGGGTGTGGTTTGGAAAAGGCCACTCCCCCTCCCCGTGAAAACTTCCACGATGTTTGCGAGGGCATGCCCTTGGAGGAAGTGGACGCCGATCAGTCGAATCCGTGGAATATGTTCCCCCCACCGTCCAAGGTGTTCTGCACCTCCTCGTCCTCCGAGCCGTCCCCTGGCTCGAAACCCTCGCCCTCCCAGGCTCGGCCAGACACTGCGGTCCCCCTCCAGGCCCATTGTGAGAAGAGGGCACCGACCAGCACCCGGGCGTCCCAGGTGGGGCCGGATATTGATGTTTCCCCCACCTTGGAGCCGAGTAAAGGAGACCAAAGCCTCATCACACCATACCAGATGCCAGCATCTCCACACTCCCCCATCTCCTCCAAGTCCTCTGCACCAGACCGCGTGGCCCTCGCAGAACCCAGCACCGTCCAGTCTCCCAGGGAGAAGACCCCCGGCCCAGTGGAGGACCCCCACCCGCCAGGCCTAGCGGCTCTCCCAGAGCAGGGAGGCGTACCCTGCGTAGACCTCAGCCCTCCGTCCTGGTTGTTTGAGAGTCAGCCTGGTCCAGTACCTGAGGCGGGCCGCGGCTCCCAGCAGGGCCGGTTGGCAGGCGGCCAAGCCTTCCCCCCCGTGGTCCACAGTGACGGAAGCAGCTTCTCGTATCATTACAAAGTCTCATTGAAAAACGTGCTGGACCTGAGCAGGTTTAGAGTGGAGGACGATCACCTCAACTGGGCAGTGAAGTACCTGGTGGTTCCCAGGCACATTGCGGACAGTTACAACATGTAGATTTCCTAAACCAGCCCCATTGTTTCCAGGAAGTATTCCCTTTTTTCAGTTTGTAACTGAATCTACAATCATAAGGAGATTCTCAACATAAAGTGGTTGATGCGTATGAATTTTAAATAGTTTAATTGTTCAAATGTTTATTGATAGAATCTATCTTTTAATGGCTGGACACAAGCCCCACAGAATTAAAAGTTACACTCCACGGACCGTACCTAAACCTTTTCCCCGGTCACATGAAATACACAGCTTGTCATTTTACAAATATTATGTTGCATTTAATCTATTTTTCCAGTACAATGTGACTGTTAATACCTGTTTTTTAATTTGATATATATGTATTGAATAAAATTGCTTTGTTAACTAAATGTATCCTGACTGGAAACATTATGATATACTATAGACCACATCAATTAAATTAAAGCTTGTTATTGGCTTCTGCAGGTATGTTCTACAAACACTTATCAGACTTTATTATTTAGCTTATAAGATACATTTATTCCCCTTGACTTGTACAAAACAGCTAAAACATCTAACATTCTAACATTCTAAACATTTTAATAGCCTACCTTACCTTTACAATGGTAATAATGAATCTGTCCAGAAGATGTCACCAAATACAAGTCATAGTCTTGCCGAGAGACTGCCGAGGAGTTGGCCAATCTTCCCCAAGAAGTAATTCATTTTTTTTCGTACCGTTATTCCACTAAAGCAATGAATCTTCTGAATTTTATTGCAGATTTCCCATTTTACGAAAATTATTTAAACATAACAATTTGTTAGGTCTTAACAGCCTCTGATGACGTCATTGGTCTACAACTTTCAGCATTTAATAGTGCTTTTTGGTAAAACTTCGCAATAGGGGACATTAATTAACCATTAATCAACATTAGTTGATTCAGATAAGTATTATCTTATTAGGTTAGGTTTAACCCCAACCTTATTAAAAAAATTATCAATAATACCCTATAACATGAACCCCATTACTTTAGTTAATATGAACACCATTAGTGAATGTTTACTATATGTGTTGACTAATAAATGTACGGTTAGCTGTGTAATACTGTATTAACTAATGCAGTTATATAGACTATTGTACATTGTTAACTGCTTATTTTATGATAGAAAAGCAAACAATTTCTCGATCATAGCCTCATATCAAAGGCAATGTTAATTGTGGTCTAAAGGAATAGCCTAGTTTGCTGCACCGGTGAACCAAATAGCCCACTAAACACCATTGATCAATGAATAAACCACTGGTACATCCTCTCTAGTTTTGCGTTCGATTTAGTCCACGTCTTCCTAATGAATCATTGCCGTCTGCAACAAAAAAAAAAGTGAAAAGTTGAGTTTATTCACCTCGAAACTGTAATGTAAGCACGGTGCAGCTGTGAGCACTTGTAAAGTTGTTATAATCCCCGTGGCCCTTATAAACAGGAAAATACATAATATAAAGCATCATGTAGGCTTTCACAAATAATATACATTCTCCTTCCTTCAAGTTGTCCTTTTAAGGCCATCGCCACTGCAGCAGGCTGCTTGCAGCTGCTGATCAAACAATTAGGATTAGGCCTAACCCAATCATTACGATGCGTATTATGCAACTTAATGATTGGGTTAGGAGTCTTAGGACTAGTCTTAATGGTTTGATAAGCGGCTGAATGGCTGCAGCTGCTGATCAAACAATCAGGATTAGGCCTAACCAAATCATTACGCGTCGTTTTACGCAACGTGAGATGATCCACAATTATTGATTATTTATATTTTATTTTATGGATACATTTTTTCACTTGTCGAGCGGTTAACAAGTTAACTGCTCTTAATTCCTGTTTTTTTTTTTCACCATCTTAATGGCATTTTACCATCATTTGATTTAGATGCGTCTGTGGGCCCCTGATACGAGTTGAAAGAAAATGTTAACTTTATTTTCCTTTTACACTTTGTTTTGATTTCTTGCTTAACCAAAGCAAGTCCCAGAAAGAACTCCGCAGTGTTTGCTTGTTCTCTGTGTGTGAGCAACTCTCCGCGTCAAGGGTGGACGTGATGTTTCAAACAGCACATCAGTGCGTTTATGTATTGGGTGCCCGGAAATTTTTTCCAAATAAACACAGCTTGATTCAACTTGGGTGGGCAGACTTATCAACAGACTAATTCTATAAACAGATGAGGGAATAACCCGGCACCTCATTGGTCGGTGGGTAAAAAGGGGACACGCTGGATCTTGTGCAATGAAGTTTTAATTAATGTGGGTGGGCTGAGAACACAACCAATGTTTATGATGGACAATTTATTTTCCCCGTGCAAAGTCAACACAACACTGCAAAAACGTACAACAATTATTTGACATTTTTTGGTGTGGACTTTTGTGAGAGGACAAGGGGCGCACACCGAGACTCAGTCCAGGAGAGGAACTCTGCGCGCCGGTTGTTTGGTCAACTTTCCCTGGATACCATCTGTGACTCCTCGTTTGCGATGAGTCTGTATCACCCCCGACTTCAGCATCTCGGGGTGCCACCTCCGTCGCTCGGCATCTCCAACCATCCCCCGATGGTCTACCTGTATGGCGGGGAAAACAACGGGATGGTTCCCGCGCTGAGCTTCCTATCGGCGCGCCAGCAGGAGCCTCCTCAGAAACCCCCCTACAGCTACATAGCGCTCATCGCCATGGCGATCAAGAACGCACCGGACAGGCGCGCGACGCTCAGCGGCATCTATAAGTTCATCATGGATCGCTTCCCCTTTTACCACGACAACAAGCAAGGGTGGCAGAACTCCATCCGCCACAACCTCTCGCTGAACGACTGCTTCATCAAAGTGCCGCGGGAGAAAGGTCGACCCGGCAAGGGGAGCTACTGGACCCTCGACACCAAATGCCTGGACATGTTCGAGAACGGCAACTACAGACGGAGGAAACGGAGGCTTAAGAGCAGACAGCAGCAGGAGAGCGACTCACCGTCTGGGACCAAGCGGGTGAAGGTGCCGGGGGGACAGTCCGGCGCTCGACCGGCCTTTGCAGAGGCACCGGGCGGCGAGGATGTAGGCATCTCGCCAAAGGGAGCAATGAAGCCCAAAGAGTCGGCGAATGCACCCCGGGATCAAAGTTTAAAGCCCATTCTTGCAGAGTTGCACCATTCTGGCATGCAGCAAAACACCCCATCGAGGAAGTCCACGGAGAGCTCCGGCGCAGCATCCAACCGGAGACAGCAACCGGTGCCAAGAGTATCCGGGCAGCGTTGCGCGCCGCCAGCACAGGCATCCGCGGCGCGCGTGGATGATGTCCCAGAGCCTACTGTCCCACACGATAAGGAAGATGAGGAGGCGAGGTCCGTTTTCAGCGGGCGAGAGAATGGCCAGCTCAGCATGTTGGTGCATGACAAAACCAAGGGAAATAGTGTTCCACATCACGAGGGCAGCAGGCCCACAGATAGATCACATTCATTCAGCATTGACAATATATTGTCCAAAAACAACGTCAATAACGCGGACAAGGTTTCCTTCCTTGGGTTGAGTAAAGAGAAAGAGTGCCAAAACCCTTATGGACCATCTTTTGTCCTAGGTATGCACGCACATCAACTGTACCAAATGGGACTTCCACTCTGTTCCTACATATCTGTGCCCTATCCCGACAAATTGCATTTTTTTTAAACAATTGCGTTTGAAACGAAATGCTCACTTTAACTGGTCAAAAGTGATATGCCTAACTGACCTGAGATAACCTGAGTTGTGACTGTGAGATAACTTATTTGTTAAACAGCTTCATAATTGTTATCCAAAAAACTTTTTTTTTTAAATGATGGTAGCTGGTGGTCATAATCATTGCCTTCTTCAGTGTTCATTCATATTCCACTATAAATAGCACAACTAAAGATCTCTTATATTTCTTGCTCAGTTGATAGTAATTCAGGTATTCTGCATATGATACATATCTTTCTTGAAACCTCCCATTCAACAGCACTATTGCTGGACGGATGCACAGCTGTCTGTTTAAAATCCTGTAGAAAGCTCTTAAGTGCAAACGGATGTTGTCATTGTCCATGTAAATGTTTATGGAACATGGGATGTATCTTTCTCTCTTCCTTCATAAAGGGACCGGGTTTAATGTACACTTGCATGTACATGCTCAGATAAACCTCTACTCCCAGAATTTGAAAGGTCCTTCATCAAGTGTATGGAACTCCGAAACTATAACCAGATTTGTACTACATTTCTTATTGTTGTGAATTCTGTTTTAAAACATAAAACAAATTCTCTGTTGCATGACAACGACAACGACCAATCAGTTTGATAGAAGTTGTGATTAAATGGAAAAAATGTTCCGTTGAACTGCCGCTCGCTATTTAAGTTGATTGTTCTTACATTGATTATACGTCATATAAGTCAGTCCTAATCATCTTTAACTTAAATGTTATGATGAGGATGCAGAATTATCTAGCACCCATTCCTTCTTCTCCGAGTGCCGCCATTAGGGCATCCAACCACGCAGGTGAGCAGGTTGGTAGCAGTCCCACTAGTCACCTTCTATCAATCTGAGGAGAATAGCTAATGTTCACTCACTATTTTCATTAAATATATATTATTGAACAAGCAGTGATAACAGTCAATCATTCCAGGGACATGTGACCCAATGATCAGTTTTAACATTGTAGTGAACTGTATAACCAATGTATGGATATTAAAGGGAGTAAGGTACAAGCATAATGCATTTGGCTGTCCTATACATTACACATCTATTATGATACCAGAATACACCAGGGCTGCTGGAGAAGGCCTTGGTTGGCCTTCTGTAATAAGACTTAGAATAACACTTGTGTGAGAGAAGTGCAGAGAATGGCTGTCTAAAAATAGGCCTAAACAGTTGAGGCGCACAGTCCTCTCCAAAAACAGTGTGCTGTGCGTCTGCACACTGCAAATAAGGAATGTTTGTTGAAATAAACTTCCCCACATTTGAGGAACGGAGTTGGAAATCACAAGCATTTCCTGTGTATAGGATTCTTTTGGTCAGACGTGTAAATAAAACATGGAAACAGCTGAAAGCCTCCGAGGGGATAGACTGGGACAGAGAGAGAGAGAGGGAGAGAGAGAGAGAGAGAGAGAAAAAAAAAACAGGCCCAAGTTTGTTATCAAAAGCCATAAAGTGAAATAAGTTTAACAAGTTTACTGGTATGTGTCTATGTTGCTAAACAATACTAACAAAAATACCAACTATAATGGATGTGCTGAAAACTATTTACATGTAGAGAAACCAATGGGGTTTTCTTCAGTGGTGAAATGGACAATCATGGAATGGATCATCATTAAATGTTGGTGCAGACAATATTTCCCACAATGCAATTCAACAACTCATGCGTTGAGTTGTGGACATTTTCAGCCAGCACACGCTTCATCACTCCCGACTATTAAGCAGAAGATCACACAGTTTTAGACGGTGTTAGTGTACAGCTTTAGCTGTGATGGACGGAGAGCCGTGTGGAAAGAGCAGGAACAAAACAAAATAACCCAGGGCCTCGAAAGTGTCATCGCTCTCGCTCCCATGTGCAATCACGTCTGAGTTTCAGCACTCAATCACGGTATTTAAACACCAGGGATTCAAAAGAGTTTTAATCCATGTGTTTATTGTATTTTTTCACTCTCTACATAAACGGGCTACAGTTGTTCAAATACACACTCGGAGCGGTGTGGAAAGGCGGGGTTATGATGAAGATGGATGTGCTTCGCTGCATGCTGCATTAGCAGCTAATCAAGTTAGGTTCCCTGGCACAACGCTTTATACATCGTTATCCGCCTCAAACGTCCACCAGACCGAGACTTCTACAGAGCTGTTTTGTGTACACTGACATACACAGACACACAAGAGCACACACACGGCCACGCCACGCTTGTATGGAAAAGGGCAGGGGGAGAGTACACTTGACAGTTGCTGTAACACATGACGACCGCACGTGTTCCAATCAAACACTAAACTATATCAAAGATATTACACACACACACACACACACACACACACACACACACACACACACACACACACACACACACACACACACACAC
>JAOPUD010000162.1:15480963-15493381 GCA_027122715.1 Trisopterus minutus
CACACACACACACACACACACACACACACACACACACACACACACACACACACACACACACACACACACACAGTATCCCGAGGTGTATCCCTTACTTTCCGTTAAATATTTTCTCCACATAGGCCTTCATGAACTCCCGCCTCTCCACTGCATCTGCATCCTCCTCCTCGCCACTGTGATTGGATGAGGACGATGTCCGTCGCAGGTCCCACTGGTGGGAGGCCGGGTCCATGTCATTTTCGCTGTCTGCCGACTCTGTGGCGTCACTGTGGCTTTCGCCGTCCTCCTGGTCTGGCTGGTGGTGGGGGCTGGGGCCTGTGGGGACCAGGGGCTCTGGTAAAGCGGCCCCCGTGGAGGGTACGGAGTCCGGAGAGAAGATGTTGTGACCTCCGTCCCGGGTCAGAGCCGGGGCTTCCGACGGCAGGTCAAGGTCTAGGAGGTTGCTCACTGCGACGGCCTCCATTTCCAAAGACAGAGTACCCAATCTGTACCTCAGCAGTGTCCCGAAGACCGCCTACTCAGAGCTCCGTATGCACATGGAGCAGGAGTGCTCGAGGTGGCAGAACCTAGAACTCCAGAATAGGGCTAGGACGATCGTTGGGATGAGGGGCCAGACCTTGCACAACCTACATCTTCCCCCCCAAAACAGGAGCGCCGATATTCACTCCCAGGCCCTTTAGAGAGAAGAGGGGGAAATTATGGTTCAAAATTCATATCATACACATATCTGTTCCTGCAAGCTCAACGTTACTGATTGTGTTAGATTGGACGTCATGGAATGCCCAATCAGAGATGTTGCATTTTGAAAGGTTTCTGTTAATAGTGTCATTGAAATCTCTTCATGCTGTGTAACCTCCCTGCTATGTCTTTACCACAGTGTTTTGCCCAATGAAGCAGAAGAGAACCGAAAACTCGGCCATCTCACCCATACTCGATGATGCAATAACAGAAATTTTCAGCAGGTGGTTGGACACTGACAAAATGTGTTTGTCACACTTAGTATAGCTGCATATATAAGATACTATATAATACTTTGGTTTTATAGTTAGGATGAAAGCTGCTAAAACCTTACCACTTTAACCTATTTAAGCCCAGTATTATTATTAAGTTTAAGTTGATTCACTTATCAAGCCAGTGTGTACATAAATATTGAAAATGCACTGATCCATATCCAACTCAACTTACGGTAGACATAATATTATTCACTTTAACTTTTTTTTATTCAGACAAACAAAGAAAAGCTTTGCAAAGACTTGCAGACTTCCTGCAAACAACAGTGTATAGTTCAATACATTACAAACCACAAGCAAACGGAAATATCAGCAACCTTGCACATACAAAGGATTTCCTCCATTGTCATCATAGATGCAACTGAAAGCGCAACTCTGCAAATTGCTACAATCCTTCTTGTTTTAGTTTATAGGCAAACTAAAAAACTATTTATGATATACCACTTAGTTCAGATTGTTTACATTTGAACAAACTGTACAGAGCTTACAACCAAGTTGGAATGAGGTAATTGAAACGTGCAACTTGCAATAAAGTTTCAACAAACATTTAGTTAAACATTGTTTTTGCATTTTATTGTGGATTTTTTTATAGCTATTTGCCAACGGGGTAGTGCTGGGTGAAGCCACACCCCATTCCCCCAAACATCCAATCACTAGCAGGCATGAAAAACAAACCAGCAGTACTCAGCTGTCCCTCCATCGACAGCATCCTAAAGAGCACTGTTGATTACAACCACGCTAGCTGTCCTGCTAATCTACTGAAGCTTCCCTATCAGGGGCACAGAATGGCATTCTGGTATAGCTACAAAGAGTAGAACAACTTGGTTTCATGTCAACATTGTTGAACCCCCAGAAACACACGTGTACAGGGCACCCAAGAACCCCTCAAGCGTGGTCTCATGAGACATGGGTGCTGTTATATAATACGGTCTTCAAAGATCTAAACCCAGTCAGGATCATGCACGAATGGGCAAGCAGTCACACACACACGCATGCATACACACAATAGCTTCGTTCGCTTCCTTTATCTTATAATGTCTTATTGTAATAAAGCCGGTTGTTTCTTAAAGAACAGGGCATGTTTGGCAGGGCATTAGCCTGCCCTAGATTGACCGGTTGCCCATGTCTTGCAAGTCATGTCCATGTTTTTATGGAACCTACAGTCTAGATCGAAATAAAACATGGATGGGGCAATTCTCTCCATTGCAGGAACACTCTTGCTTAACCAACATGTTGATAAAATCAGGGCTTTGGCGTATTATTGTCCGAGATTATGCAAGTATTTTCTTCAAAAACAAAGAAGGGCTCAGCTGAATTGCGTGAGAACGACTCGACTCTTCTTTGTTACCAATGTCTGCGTTTTATTGCCGCAAGGTCACCGAAATGGCCACAGACCCCCATACGACCCTGGCCTGTACAGCTCAGCCTTCTGCACTGGACAGGATTATATCACTTTGTCAGCTGCACTTAACAACGCAATATCAAGGACCAGTGCACAGAGTGATGGGGGAGGGCATAACCACACCTAAAGAGGAGATAAAGAGAGACCGAATGCCGGATCAAATCTTGATCTTACTGAAACCCACCACCGGCTCAATAATTATTTTCCAATACTGTTGATGTGCTAATATACAACAACCACTATATTGTATATGTATGTATATATGTCTTTAAAGACTTCCATTAGGTCAACAATGCTGCACCCACTTCCTCCCACCCAACATCACCTCCCTCATAACACTACAGATAGCTCTATACTATACTACTAGTAATACTTTTAAGTATCAGGTCACGGCTAGTAGACTACACTAGTGAAGATAAGTCCACTAACCATGGCATAAAACAAGCTGACCTGTAACTAGTGTTATGAGTGTCTGGCCATCTCACGATTCAACATGACCAGACCCTGAGCCACCGGGACGGCCTACTGCTCTAGACTCACACACTCTTCCAGGCTGCAAGGGTTAATCTGTCTCAGCCAGGGATGTCAGCTGCACAGCGGAGGACACATCATCACCATAAATCTGCTTATCTAGCTGAATTAAAAGTGATCGGACACATCTAGTATGAGGCATCATTTTAGAATGCAAAGGGAAGTGTTTGCGGAGTAAATCAGTTATAAGGGGTTGGGAAGAAATGCTCAGTGGTTTAGGTAATGTGCAAAATTGTAGCATACATTTAGTTACAATTAGTTACAATTCAGATGACATGAGTTTTATATATATTCATAATATTTTATGGTGAACTTCTACTTAGTTACTGCTAATGATTTGATATTTTATTCTTACTTTAGGCTGATTAAAGACATGAAGGCCAGCTGCATGGCTACATAATTTAACCTTCACAGCATGACCAACAAGAGAACCAGATGGCCTTTATAACTTGCCATTACATGCCACAGCAGTGATGTGACAGGCCGTAGTAGCAGATACCAGATACGGATAAGAGCCTTAGATCACGCGCTGAATTATGAAAGAGAAAAAGAGAAAACCTGTTACATTTCTTGTGTGAAAATTTAAAATGTGAAAAAGTGAGGCTGACTGGCGCCCTCACAAACCCAAACATAGGGTCAGCTTGCT
Organism: Trisopterus minutus; assembly: GCA_027122715.1. Classification (NCBI taxonomy): domain Eukaryota; kingdom Metazoa; phylum Chordata; class Actinopteri; order Gadiformes; family Gadidae; genus Trisopterus; species Trisopterus minutus. The sequence goes on from JAOPUD010000162.1 coordinate 15,484,553, forward strand.
ATAGCAGTGGTTTCTGACACTCATTGGTGGTGGTTGGCCAACATTCTATAGTGTGGTGTGGCTGTTTTTTCCAGGTAGTGTCGTTGACATACTTCACATTGCTTCCTTTAATACGATCAAAATTCCTTTAACATTCAAAATGATATAAATAAGATATCTTTGTAAATTGATATTTAGGCTATTAAATAACCGATCCATAATGCTTGCCTGGTAATATTAAAGCATCTTTTCTCCCTAAAATGTGTTCGCCGACAGCATTCAGGCTGGTGGTCTTTTGATGAGATCCCACAGCAGGGTCAACACTTTGACAGCTGGCGGCCAAAGAAAAGTGTAGCGGTGGGTAACCTTGGTAATGAGGTAACAGGAAAACCCACTTTGCATTATTTGGTTCAAAAATAAAAAGGTGCATTCCATTCCATATCTGTAATTACAAAGATACAGGGTTACAAAGTAAAGCGATCACCAGTGCCAATCAAAATGGCAGAAGACTTGAGTGGTGGAAGTTGGAGGAAGTCCATTTCCCTCATGTTCAACTCCTGATAACACTCCCTGTTATCAAGTGTGTACCCACATCCAGCACTGAAAACATTCCCTTCATACGCCAAAAATAGCTGCGTTTTAACTCTATGATGGCCCATATCACATATATTGTATATTCTGTTATATAGGCCTATCCATACCGGTGAAAGAGGGAGCATGTCTAAACAGTGGTACAAAACTACTCAGGGGACACTGTAGCTAAACCATTAAATAAAGCAAATGTTTTAGATTTAACTTAACCACATGTATCACGTTTTTACGAAAGCTCTGTTTGTCTTTGTTAAACATTAACAGTTGACATGTTACAATCAGCACTTTTTGCTTCAGCAAAAAAGATAGAAATATGAGAACTTGATGATCAATAAGAACAACTTTTTATACTTGAGTCCATACATGGCTTGAGTGGAGACATCACACATGGCTACTCAACGCACTTGACAGTTGAATTTTCTCATCATCAAAACAACAACAAACCGCAGAGAGCTCATGCAGGCTACAGCAGCAGCATCCCAGAAAGCGCTGTTGATACAGCTACGCACCGCAGAGCTGTCCGTGAGCTAATCCACTAAAGCTTCGCTATCAGGGGCACAGTGTGGTCGACTCATCTGGTATAGCTACACCGAGTGAAACCACTGTTGGTTTCATGTGAACAGTGCTGTACACCCACAAACACACATGACACCCACCGACCCCTCAAGTTTGGTTTGATGAGGCGTGCGTAGCGTTATATAATACTGTCTTCAAATATTATAACCCAGTGAGATACATGCACGAATGGACAAGGGGTCAGTGGGTCACACAAGGGGTCAATCTCTCTCTCACACACACACACACACACACACACACACACACACACACACAGTTTCTTTAAAAAGTATTCAACCACAGGGCATTGCCCGGTTGCCCATGTATGTTTTTATGCAGACTACGATCTAGATAGGAAATAAAGCATGCATGGGGCATAAAGGATGACAATAGGAGACCTTGCTAATCAACAATAACTTTTTATACTGGAGTACATACATGAATGTAATGGTGACAACACACATGGCTGCTCTACGCACTTGACAGCTGCCCAATGATTCCTCATCAGGATGAACAGCCACATATAGCAGCGGTCTTCATGAAGCCCTCCTGCATGCTACAGCAGCAGCAAACACCACTAAACAAACACAACAATAGGCTGACGTATCCTGTAACATAATGCACGGTGTGTCAGCGCTTTACATTTAAACGCCTATCGGACCCCGGATCATCTCAAAAATGCCTATCACGAAACCAGTCAACTTGGAGCAACTGATAACGATTGACGACTAATCATTGATCCCGACTATTATGAATGCGAAACATAAGGAGAACGCGCAGCGAAAATAGTATGCTGCCGTGAACTTAAGGAATAATATCCCCGTGGTTGGCGTTAAAAGAGCTTATGCTAGTTAAAGACATTTAGAAATAATAATGACATCTCTACCTACTCAAGCGTACCAGGTAGCGGTGAAGATGTGGTCTGGTGGTCGGAAGAACCCTCCTGTGTGCGTCGTTTAGCTCAAGTACGCAGATGTGCGCATGTTCAGATCAAAGAAAATGTGACGTTGGGGAACCCGATGACGCCGCAGAACGTCTTCCAATGAGAAATCGTTTGACAACTGAGTTCGATATGATACGATACAAAGACATGATAGAAGATATAATATGATATAATACTATAATAAAATATTATAATATATTATCACATTACATCATATAATATTTATATATAATATACGTGTTTTCTAGTTGTCAATTAGTTAAAACATTCAAACATACTAAGTAGAATAGTAGTAGTAGTGTAGTAAATGGTGTAGTGGACTACTTTTCGGAAGCATATGAATTAAAATCCACCATCTCTTGTTCTTCTACATTTCTTTTCTTCAAACAGTCAAAAAGAAGATTTTGCGTTGACCTGTTAAATTATATACTGTGCAGTTGTGGAAGATGGAAGAAGTATGAAGCATTTCTAGGAGTTGACCCTAGAAAGCATTCCATTCCAGAGTGACTAAAACAAAACAAAACTAAAACAACTTTTCAACTGAAAATATGCAAAATGTCTAGAAATGTGTGACAGAGAATACATGAACCAGAATTTCAAGGTCTGTTATGCTAGCTTACTTCTAAAGCACCAGTGATTAGTTTCCTGTGCCGGCTGCTGCTGCTGCTGCTTTTGCTATGTCTTGCATCTTCTGAGGCAGAGTGACCCTAGCAAAGTTCATCTTCTCCAACTTCAATTTTTCTTTCACAGTCTGCTTTAGGCCCAGCTCCATGTATTCTTGTTTCAGGTTGTCATACTGAGGCCACTGCACCAGCCCAGGACCATTAGGAGAGCTGAGGTTGAACAAAAATGAATAGAATGTTATTATTATCTATGTGCTATGTATTAAATATATGAGCTGCCCAAAGGAAACTCAAATGGTGAGCATGACAGCATGGCATTTAATCAATAATCCCCAATCAATACATGAATAACAATAAAATACTATGAATTGGAATCTATTATGTTTTGTACAGGAAGAAGTCCACTTGCAGTGGTAGCATTCATCAATGTTCAAAAAGTTCCACCTACCCAGTGCGAGCAAAGTTACCCCAATAGGACATCATGGTCCTACAAAGCATGTCCTCCTCTGTGGTGATTGTGCCTGTAAACAAGGATTTTCTACATTATATACGTATATGAAATTGTAGTTCCATAGAAAATATATTTCCACATGTTAATATAGATCTAGATGCTGTAAATGCTGTGTACCTAAATGAACAGCGAACAAGAGAATCGTACACATCTTATATCATTTATTCACTGAGTCTATAGCAAACATACCTGTGATCTTTATATGTCCGTTCCAGAAGCATCCACCAAACATGAATCCCACCTCATCCGCATGGTCGGCCTTCACAAAGCTGGGCCTGGTCAGGTTGTGCACCTCCGGACGGTGGATAAACTCATACAAGTACACGGGAACGCCGGCGTCTGAGGAACACAAAGCCAGAGAACAGCTCAACACTATGGCCCTCTTGTTCTTTCTGGTGCCTTCTGTGTGCGGTTCAGGGCTGTCCGGACTTGTGAGAGTGACCTCTGTGGTATCCGGCTACACCGATGACAGGGATTGTCATCAACAAGTCCCCGAGGATCTCGGTGAAGCCGTCTCGGATGTCCTCGGGGGTTTGGGCACCTTTCAGGTATTCATCTGCGATCAGGGAATTGGCAAATGCTGCCTGGAAGGGAAGCGAATAATGGAGGCTTGTTTGGTAAATGGCGCTCCAGAAATATGAAACGCTTGGAAACAGTTGTCTGGCAGGCAAATAACCGATTCGTGGCTTATTGTGAGTTTTCAGGAAATGTTGTATAATGTGGATTCCATTCCTACAACTAATAATCTCCTCCCGACTGAACTCCCAGTTAATTAAATTACTACAATTTCAATCTCATTCTAGTATTTAAATTGCAGCTAATAGTGTTGTCATATTGGGGGTCTTATAGTCCTGCACGATTATGAATTTCTTTTTGATTGCAATTATTTTGCCTGATATTGTGATTGAGATTATCCATTGCGATTTTAAGAATATCAATTCAATTAATATTCCAGAAATTAATTAATTATTATTCCATTATATTATTATTTTGATATATAATTGCAACTTTTCATGATTAGCTAATTGGTTTGGTCAAATTCCCAGATTTAAATTGAGATGCAATTAATTGTGAAACGCGACAGCATATAATTGTGTAATTGCGTAGTTCCCGTAAACTATTGTGTGACTGACCCCTGGTGGATTGAAAAGGTTCATCACAGCCAGCACCCTCTCTCTGCTCATGCCATTTTGCCAGCCAGGAGGGGCAAAAGTCTAGAGTGGTGAACGACAAAATAATAATAAAAAAAAAGGGTTAACAGGGTAACAAACAAACAAAATTGACAACTTTGCAGATCAACTGAGACTATTTAGAGATGTGTGCCATGGGGTACTCCACTTGGAGGTATTCACATTAGGCAGGATCCATCCAAACTCATGATTGGTCAATCCCAACATCACAGGAATCTTCATCATCTCCTTCTTTTTCAGCAGCTCTTCAGCAACATCAGTCAAAAACAAACCGTCCACTGTTCCACCGAGATACACCTTCATCTGAACACAGGCGAGGCCATTATGAACTTTATGAAGACCACAACGAGGGACAGCGGACTAGGATGTTACATGCTTGAAATGTAGTTGCGAGTGTCTGTCGGTACTCTAATTGTGTAACTGTACCTTTTTGGTAGCCTCAATTAGCTCCTCTTGACTTTTTCCTCTGAAACAGCTGACCAACTGCTCTGTGTCAGGGTAGTCACAGCCGGTCAGGTTAGCCACAATCTGTGACAGACACATAAACCAAGCTGGTTATAAACTTCCTGGATTATTTACATTTTACAAAATAAATTATTATTTTAAAATATAAATATAAAGAAGAAGGAGAAATATTACTCCAATTGCAATTCTCTGGTAATTGTTTGATCATTGTATACATGGGATTATACTTCAGAAGGATTTACATGGCAAAAATATTTAGAGAATATATCGATTTTATAAAAAAATGTGTACAATACCTTGGTTTGTTCCATAGGCTGATTTGAAGTATATTTTCCCAGTGTGGCTACTCCACTCTGGAATACTGCCTTATGAAATAGTCCATTGGATAGGGGTGAAAGGGTCTGTTGGAAATAAGGCACACATGTATCCATATATTGAATCACGTAAATATCCTGAGTAGAGCATGATTCAACTGATAACAGTTACATAGACAACATTTACCCTCTTTATTTAGTGGCCACATTGTGACTGACTAAATTGGTAACAGAAACCAATCCCTCATTAAACTCAGGGACCAATTCAATGTTTTGCCTGCTTGATAGAGAGTATTGTTCATGTCTCAGAGATCGGTTAGGTGGAGCTATAACCCTGGACTTCTCTGATGGGTCTAAAGTCAATTTCGCTAGACCAATCAAATCACTTTCGATTGTGGCTATACTGTTCAACTCCCAACCAGTTGAAACATAATTTACATCCTTAACCTAAATTGTGACTTTATTGACCATGAATTTGAGGTCTCGCACAAATTCATGGTCCTACGCTCCAAAATGTTTACAGTGATGTGAGTAACAGTGATGTGAGTAAATAATAATAATTTAAAAACTACAATCCGAAACAGACTAAATGGGGACTCACTTGTAAGTGCATGCTCCAGTGCTGTTAGAAATTAATAATAATAAACTCCAATCTAATAATAGACTAAACCTGGGAAAGGACAACCAGAGACGTTGTGGGAAGGACCCTGGTGTCTAACAAGCTTTCAGCATTTAGACAGCACACACGTTAAAACAAGTTGGCCATGTAAAGGGTAAGGGTCATTTCAAGGGTGATATTACCAGGATGGATGCACTGATGCCTCCTGCTGACACCCCAGCGATGGTGACTGAGTGAGGGTCTCCCCCAAAGGCCTCAATGTTCTCCTGCACCCACTTCAGGGCTTCAATCTGGTCTAAGAAACCCCAGTTACCCCAGGCATGCTCATCTCCAGTGCTTTAAAGAAGAGGGAACAACAGCAACATGTTGAGATACACCATCCATTCTCTCTCTCTACCCCCCCTTCCTCTCTCTCGCTTTCTTTCTCTCTCTCTCTCTCTATCTCTTTGTCTTCACAAACACACAACAGAAACATGTTGAGATACACCATTGATTCTGTCTCTCTACCCCCCCCCCCCCCTTTTCTCTCTCACTTGTCTTCAAGAACACACGCACACAAACACATACACACACATAATGAGGTCATAACGTGACAAGCATCCCAAAACAACAACTTTTGTTGAGCACACTTTTTCAGTACCTCAGGAACCCGAGAATTCCCAGGCGATATTGGATCAAGACCACCACCATGTTTTCATAGACTGCCAATGGAGAGCCGTCGCCCTGAGAGGCCGCCCCGATGGTCAAGCCCCCGCCATGGATCCACAACATCACCTTGGCAACGACATCGAAACACAAGAGTCTCTTTCTGTTCTTTTTTCTCAGTTATCATTTTAGACAGGAAGACAGTGGGAGAGATTCAGATCTACACAATCCATTTCAGAGCAATCAAATAACAGAGGCCATTGCATTTTTGTGATCTAGCCTTTCAGTCTGTAGAAGGACTGACTTACAGGCAGCTTGTCCCCCGCTACTGCGCCGGTCGGGGTGTAGACGTTCAGATAGAGACAGTCTTCTGAGACCTCTGGTGATGTGACCTTCATGGACATAATCTGAGACACCATAGAAACAAAGGCTGGGTCCTGAATACACCTAGATTTTAGACAGAGATAGAGAAAGAGAGAGAGATAAATATAACATGCCAATAATATTTGTATTCTCTTTATGCAGTTACACTTTAAAGGGCTTAACAGGCGGATGTTTAATTGAGAATGAGAACCAAGACGGACAGATAGGAAAGGAAAACATTAACGAAAAACCAGAGAAGAGAAACAGAATAGGGAATGGCCTTGGGTGACCTAGAGAGAAAGACAGACTGATGGAGTGAAAGAAGAAGGAGAGGGCAGCGGAACAGAGAGCGAGAGAACTGGGTGGTCCGGACATTCTTAACAACAGAGCCAGCGACCTAGATCCCGGTCCGTTCATCATGCTGCAGCCCACTCACATTGGAGGCTGCCGTGTTCCGTCCCTCTCCCCCTCCCAGGCCTCCGCCGGCTGGGGGTTAGCCAGGCGCAGGGGCCCCACTGGAGGTCGGGCAAAGGGGATTCCCAGGTACTGCTGGGCTCTTGCCTCTGTGCCCTTCACGGACACATAACCACCCCGGACTTTGCCATTTTTCAAGGACACCAAAGGTCCCCCTGACTCTGCTGGGAAAACAACACAGTGCTACTGTTAGACTGTGAGAGCTTAATGAGGGAACTGATTGGTGGAGGAAGAACACTAACTAATAACGAGGACCTACTGTTACCTACATGTAGTCATGCATGTACTTTGGGCTATTTTTTTGTACATGAGCATGACATCACCTGTCACTCAACTACCTCCTATTAAGAATGACTATAGTTTGGCAGGGGTGAGGAAGTAATTATTGATGGCAGAATAGTTTGCCAGTTTGCTCACTTTTCCCCAATCAAATTGTGCAAAGGAGAATGAGAAGACAAAAAAAAGGAAATAATGAAAAAAACATACAATCAGCCTCTGTTGTATTGTACAACCCATTCATCCATTATTTTCACTAGTGAGTGTATCTGGAAAATCGATTTATTTTGATCAAGATGGGGGGGGGCGATCCTAAAATGGTTTGCACATGTAGACAAACCTGCAATCATCCGTGGCAGTTATACCAGGGGGGCTGTGCCCACTGTGGCCCCCCCCTCAATGTGGCGCTCGAAACAATGATTACAGCTCTTTTTTGGCAAATGATGATACCAAGACCACAGTATGACGGAACACCAAGGTTAACCAGCACATCTTCAACTCTGGTGGTTAATCTATTTTTTTTTCTTTCGAATAATGTGCTTTCTGAAATTATTGGGTATTTAAAGTTCTGCAAAAAGGCGGAGGCAAGCTGTCTTCATATCTATTTTTTGTTTGACTTCATTGGAGATGGTTTTAACCCCTTTTAGTATGACCATTACATTTTCTAATCAGTTCCTTGGATGGATCCCATCTGTGTTGGATGGTTGCATTGAGATAAGGATTCACCTCAAATCCAAACTATTTACTGCATTCATGTTCCAATCAGCAAAACATTTTTAAAAAAGACACAAAAAAGTACCCCAGTCCTCCAGATAGCCAGAGGACCACATTGTTCAATGGTATTTAGCATTGTCTTATGGGCCCTGTTATAGACCACCTACCCCCAGCCTGGCCTTCAGTTGAAATGGCAATTTCAATAAGACCACCCTATTTCTCAAAACAACGGCTGTCGTTCTAAATCTTCCACTATATTTATAGATAAAGAAAATTATATTAATATTGATATAGATATTTAGATCTACAGTATGTCTTGAAATAATTCATTCTTACCTGGTGCACCCAGCGCCAGAAGTGTTAAGGTGCTAAGCAGGTAAACAGTTGACAGCACTGTACACATCCTGGCTTCTAGCTGAGACACAGAGGAGTATGGGTTGAAGACTCTATCTGCTCTCTATCCCCCTCTGTCCCTTGAGGCTCCACCCCTTTTACCACACACACACACACACACACACACACACACACACACACACACACACACACACACACACACACACACACACA
>JAOPUD010000162.1:15628436-15640419 GCA_027122715.1 Trisopterus minutus
ATCATCCCGGCAAGCCACAACAAAAACAACCTCCCGTTGATCTCCTCCATGCTGGTTTGTTATGTGACGCTAAAGTCGAGTTGACAATTTAAACACGGTAGCGCGTGTCACTTAAGTGACACGCGCTACCACTCGCTCTCCTCGCTCGTCCACACGCACGCACGCACGCACGCGCGCGTGCTTTGTAACAATTATTATTGACAACAGTTAACTGAACATTATAGGGTACCATCTTTCTGCTCCCTGTTTTCTCAGTTAAACACAGAAATCAACTACATTGTTTGTTAGATGTTAAATGAAGCCATAAAAGACACTCTCTTGATGATCGCGATGAGTTTTGCCCGTTTTGCCTGCGTGCTGTCTGTGGTCAAACCAAAACAAACCCGATCCTGCCTCTTGCGACCCTCTACCCTACGTCATATCCCGCCCCTTGCAAGTCCGCCCCCTCCTTAAGCAGCCGGAGATTTTACTGATGACTGAGTGACACTGATGTCTGCATATCGAGCATCAAGGGTGAATAAGTGTGAATGACCCTCACTGTCGAAGCTCCTACTCTACAAATGCGGAGAAAAGACGGAGGACGTTATGTGAAAATGTCTCAAATGAGCTTGGGATTCTTGGGTCGTGTGTGCCGCTGCAGCCCAAGCTGCAGTATGTGTGAGCTTTCTGACGGTGTTGTGTTATCCAGGTCATCCAGTAAACCTAAGTGTTGACAATGAATCTCACCTGCAGTTATTGGGGTGTGCCTTGTAACTAATAATGGAATAGAACTCATTTTATGTTCGATCTATTAAGTTGTCACATTTTCTTCTCTTAAACTACAAAAAAGGTTTCTAATTCACTGGATTAGGAAATATCTCAACCAACTAAATGTATCCTAAAACAGGATGGCAAGCCTAAGGTTGTCTGGTATTTCTTTTTTGGCGCTAATCTCAGGAGGTGCGTTTACATGTTTACGCAGGCGACCCAAGTTGAATTGCTGCCAACCACACATCAGTTCTATGGGTGGCAAGTAGGCATTCTGTTTCCCCCTCATGCCAAATCACTTGAACGTATAGTATTTATGTTTGGTCTACCAGTCTGTTGAAAAAATCATGAACATAAGTAGGAAGTTGTGTCATCGTTTGTTAATCATTGCTCTTTTCTGTGGGATGTTTGTCGGTTTGGACGATGCATCACAACAATTAGTCATCTCAGTCTAGCTTATCCTAGGGCTGGGCTGAGGTTTTGGTGTTGTCATCAAACCAATTCCTTTTGTTTTCAAAGTGACCTCTTAATGCACTTTCATGTTACGTCTCTGCTTTCTTGCAACATAGTTTTAGCAGTTGTAGTTAGTGGAAAGGTCCAATATTTACTTAAAATGACCAATGACAATAATATAAAAATAGTTCTGTATTTAATTTAAATTGTTTGGTGATTTTAAGGTCATGCTGCTTACCTGTAAATCCCTACATGGTTTAGGGCAAGTATATAACTGATTATGACCTTCTGGACCACTAAGATCTTCTGAGACCAATCTGTTAATTATTCCCAGCGTAAAACACAAAACATGGGGAAGCAGGATTTACAAACTACAAATAGCTGTTTGCTTTAGCTTTCTGCTAAATCTTAAATACATTGATACATACAACACTTTCATACAACACTTTCTACAAAGCATTCTTTATCTTGAAGTACTATATACATAAAGTTGCCTTGCCTTGCCTACTCTGACATGAAATATTTGGAACATGAGCAGTGGTTACTATTTCTCACTGCATCAGGAATTTCATCATCAGTCTAATATCACAAAATGGGAAAGGTTAGGAGGAAGGACGAATCACATTCCCAAAGAGTGCGGTGTGGGGACACGCCTACCAGGGTCAGTCCAACATGCCTGAAGAAAGTAGTGGAACATTACCCTGTTGACATTGTCAACATACTCATACTTGGGTTGCAGGAAAAGCCAGGAAAACACCCACACTCCATTTCAAATGATTAGCAGTGTCGTATTTTGTTTTTTTCCTCTCAAAGGAATCTTTTAAGTATTCAAGTTGATGTTCCCAGGGCAAGAATAACACTGAATTGCAGATGAGGAACCAGAGCAATGACATTCTATGTTATTGCACTGTATTATTATTCAAATATTATATGGCATATTGAATACAGTTGTATTGAACTAGTGTACTGTGGCACTGTCCCGTGCGGTTGGCCAGAGTAACCCGATCATCATATAGATTCAATCACTGGCATTTCCAAGTCATTGTTTGCTCAATTGTGTCACACATTTTGCTCTCTTTGAAAAGCGCACGCATGCATTCCTACCATGCATCACTTCATCACGCAACATTGTCTGCAGCTACTTCCTGTACCTGTCGTCATTGAGGGGTTGAATGGTGTTGTAGGAAACCCTGTATCGGATGTCACGACAGCCCTACCCCCAGGGCCTTGCCTGGTCTAAGGAAATGTGTCACCCCCTTGCTGTGATGCAACTCCGGAAGGGCCGCAGAGCGGGCCTCCTGAACCTGTTTCCCTGGTGACATCAAATGGAAAGACTAACTAGCACCCATTGTTTTTGTGGGATGTGACGTGCTCGAGTTTCTCTTCCTGTGATCTCTTTTGTGCGCCTTTTGGATCGTTGCTTCACGGCTCCACTCCCACCAAAAACCAGGATGTGAGTAAGGTGCCGCGTAGTAAAGGCCTAAGGCGGGACACCTCAAAGCCCATCCGTCACGTTTTATTGCAAGGGTTCCTGTTAATGTGTTAGGCTATTTGATCAAAATAAATACAATTAAAAGATACTGTCAAAATGCCACTCAAATAACGTCTGATTAGTTAAGACGCCTTTTCTTTTCTTTGGACTGTTTACTGTATGTTCTCGACCGCAGCCATGAATCGCAATTACCCTGAGCCCATCTTGAAGAATGCGGCTTTAGTTGAGTTGCGACCCAATAAGGTAGGCGTGCTTTGCCATATCCTAATTAGTTATCTCAACCCAGTGATTTCATTCCAATCCATTAAAGATACTAAACTAGACACTAAACAGTTGACAAAATATAATCGGAACCACAAAAGCCGCCATCGTTGTAAAAAAAACCTTGTATGTCAACCCTTCTTACAGTCAAACCTTTACATCCATGGTGTCTGTGGCAACTTTCAATGCTCATGGCCTGAGGTGTTAGTTTGCTGTTATATTATATAATAGCTTTGACAGAACAGATGGTGCTTTTTTCTGGACGGGGGGACTAGTCTGTTCTATGGGAAACGCTATTATTATGGAAAACACTGTATTATTTCATTTTTCTACATTGCCAGGCTCACGAGAGTCCTGAGGCGGCGCTGGGTTTAATTGCCCTCATTTCCTTGTTGCCTCATCCACACGCCCATAAGGACAGTGCTTTCAAGGGCTAAAAATAGCCTCAGTGTTGTGGTTCTATTTTTAGCTCAGTCTGTTATCACATTACCTTGTGTGTACATGGTTTGTTGGCTTGCAGATAACAGCATTTTTATACAAGTTCTGTCAGAATTCAATCAGTAACCTAACGGTGTGCAAGGCTGCAGACTTCCCCAATTCCACAGATGAGCTCATGTGGTCAGAGCAGGGGGTGGCTTTACACCACTTACTGTTGGTTGCTGTAAATGCGAGGGAACGAGCCTACACAGAAACATACATGTTGCATCATCCGGCCAAAGCATCCCGGTAGCAGATGCAGACACATTAATCTCTGCACCCAAATATTTGAAGAAATCCATGTGTATATAGGGATACACTTGATGACTCTGGTTCCGGCTTTCGTAATGAAACTGCATATAATAAACCTCTTTCCGTCCCTTGGGAAAACCCCATGGAGTGGGTCTTTTATGTAAGCATGTACGCAGGACAGAGTTTATAGCATCCTGTCATAATACAACTCAAACCCCTGCAGCCATGTTTTCAACTGGAGGGAGCATGTGCTCCTCATGAATGGAACTCTTTCTTTCCATCCGTCATGTACCTTTCCATGGATATGCGTTTCTTCTTGCGTCTCCTCAGTTGTCTCTATGTCAATCAGTATGGTAATCATCGTCATGTAAACCGTATTTGTTTAGTAAGCTCCGTCTCGGTGGGCTGGCTCTTTTCTTCCAGGTGTTTACCAGGCTCAGTCTTATCTGTAAACAGACCTCAGATCTGAATAGAGTTTGGTATCAGAGGCTTTCTGGTTTATGTCTGATGTCTGTTTGTGGTTTGAGTTGTGCGGAACCCAACGTCTTATTGTGTGACCACGATTAATCCCTTTATTCAATTGATGTCTGTGTATAGAGTTAGGCCAGTGTTGCATGAAACGCCAACACAATTATTGGAAAAATGGGTCTGGAAATACCAGTGCTCTAGAGAAAATAGACGGAAGCCGGATAGTCATATGAAAATAAGCAATACTTTGCATTATTGTGTGGGAGGAATTTGCTGGAGGACCTTCCAGCATTTCAGCGAGGCATGCAAAACCTTGCAATTGCCATCCATGGAAAACCCTAGCCTTTTTGTAGTGATGCAAAATATTTTCAGGTTTGTGATTTGACAGTAGATGCATTCATTCATCCTTTTTCACCTCTTGACTCTAGGCCTTCGAGTCCTCGACCTCGTGGTCGAAGCTAATAATCATAACTAGGACATTCATAGCCCATGCAACATAAACCCCTGCGACTGCCCTTTTTAAAGCGATTCTGGGCGCCCTGCATGTAAAGTGGTGCTTTACGCTTACGAGCAATAACTAATAACACTGAATTCAGGGAATTTGATATTTGCAGTGTTGTGCATGAATGCTCTAAGAACACGCTCATATTTGCTGAACTGAACGTTCCCGTTGGCAGCCACTGGACGTGAGCGTCGATCGCTCTCACTCATGCTCTGAGTGAGAGCGATATCACTCAGAGCATGAGTGAGATCGTGAGAAATACGCAAGCCAATATTGCGTATTTATATTTGAAAGATGGTATAGTGTTAAAAACACGTGTGTATATGAAAACTGTGCCCTCTGGTTCTGAGGAAACAAGTCCGAAGTCCGATCAGCCAAATCGGCAACAAATTTAAAAAGACATGTCAAATTGAAGCATCCGACTCCCAACAGTTCATTTTCTGGGCCTGTGAACTCAATTAAAAATAGAAATATGACCATGAACTAGTTTCACAAAAAATGTTAAGCGAGGTGTCGTCCTCAACATGTTTTGTGTCAATACCTAATTAACACTGTCACATAGGTAGAATTAGATATTGACACAAAACAGGTGCTCAGGTGCTCTAGGTGGCATGTTCCTGCCCCCTTCTGAATAGGACTTGTGGATGGTCGAATAATTTTGGCTCATATTCTCTGTACAGCGAGTTCTATCCAGACGGACAATATGGGTACAAGAGGCAAACATGTTCAGAATGTAAAATACGGCCTGTTCAACCATTTTCAGAAATTGATTGAATATTGATATAATTTTGATTACCAATTTTGAAGCGTGAGATGTATCCGGTTTGATCGCGTTTTCTTAGGCTATGCTTGGTGCAGGGTACTATGTATTGAGCCTGTTGTGTCAGAATATTTACGTTAGGATTGCTCTATAGAGAAGAGTACTGCTGCTCCCTGGAAGCACCGTCTCCTAGGCGGGTGTCCACACAACACACACAGGATGGGGAGGACGTCTTTAGTTCTTCACGCAAGATCACTAATAATACGCAGCGTAAATAACTGTTGGATATTCAATATTATATTATTAGTAATATAATATTGTATTATATTATTATTTCAATATATTAAAGCTAGGGTTTCATGTTCGTTCAAATTTGGTTAATCTCGCGAAAGCACATTGATAAAAATAAAAATAAATAAGATCTCATTACCGGCCTGTAATGAGCCCTCCAATCATTCAATTTGACTGGGATACAATTATTGGATGGCTTACCTGTCTGTCTACTTTCTAAACCCGGTACCTACGAGCACTCTGCCTGTCAAACTACTCCACAAGGCAAGCCTGGCTAAAGCTAGTGAGATGGTTGGCAATGGCTTTGGAGGGAGGCCTCCCGTTGAATACTTTCTTGTTCTACTTGTTGATCTCCCTCCATGAAATGAATTCCATCTTCCAAATGTTCCAACCTTTGGCTGCGATGTACCTGAATTCACTTAAAAAAAAAAAAAGCATCTTCTCATCCTTGTTTTGTCTCTCTACAGCAGGCCGATAGAGCCGATGCCCAAGAAGGACGCCATGCCCATGATGAGGCGGCCAGACGAGTGGAAGGACCCCTGGCGCCGGTCCAAGTCGCCACGAAGACGGCAGCCCATGGGCTCGCCGCCACGGGGCCGCCGGCGCCACCGCCCCTCGGGCTCCTCTGTGTCCATGTCACACTCGTCCAGGTGAGAGAGTGAGAGAGTGAGAGTCTAGCTGCTTGCGTCGAGAATCTGCCCCGTGCAGCATGGCACCCACGGTTGTGTGGGTGCCATGCTGCAGAAGCAGCTGTGTCATTATTAAAATAGTGACACTGTATTACAGAAGAACTTGATTATCTTTATTACGCAGCCGGTAACATTGACAAAGAGATGACATCAGCGATGGCACACTGAGTGATGGCAGAGAACGACATAAAGGTAGAGAAGGGTGAGCGGAGACAGCGAGCAGTAAGATCAAGCCAAGGCCATTGGCTAAAGGATGATGGGTAAATCAGTGACCATCCTTGACACAATCAACCATTAACACACCATTGCACACCATCAAAATGTAACTGGTCAGCGTGAGGGATGCAAAGGGTCTGAACCTAAATAACAACTTATTAACCTATCTAACCTATTAACTATCTAACAACCAACCCTGATCGATACAAGGCAATCATCAAAAGCTTGTATGTGTTTATAACATTTACACATGCATTTACATTTACATATTCTGTAGTGGAAGACCCTGGATTAAAATACTACATATATTTTCTCAAGTCAACCTATAAAATAGTAGGGGCATAAATCTGAGCCTTCATGACGATTCGATACGATATCGATTTCTTAAGCCAACAGTTTGATTATTCTCGATACTTCAGAATTCCCCACGATATGATACGATTCAATATTTTTTACATTACATCTATTAATATAATATCCACAAAATAAAAAAATAAAAAATAAAAAACCTTTCACGTAAGGGCACTGAATCACTGAATGATGAAGCATTTGATGCCATTGTGGCCCTACCCTGTAGCCTGGAAATCCAGACCCAACATCTAGAAAGCTGTAGGATCTGGCAACGACTAATGAAAATGGCCCAACTCGAGGGGCAGCACCACCCTATGTGGCTTTTAGGGGCAGTTACGCAAGGACAAAATAAGCGCACTGAAGCGAAGTTTGGGCTCCCAACAAGCAGCTTTCACCAGACCAAATTCAGAGAGAGAAAATGTTGTGCATGCAAGTTATGTGGTGAGTGAGTTATCTTTATAGGCCTAAAAAAAGTGTGGCCCCCGAAACAAGTTCCAGAAATTGATACAGTCCTTGATGTCAAAAAGGTTCCCCACCCTGGATTAGACTCTTGCCGTATCCGGTCGGTAAAAAAGCAAAGCTTTTGGCCCGCCTATATCCGATACACTAATGTGATAGGTAAAAAAAAAAAACCAGGGGAATCAGGGAATGAGTATATTGGTCGTTCCCAGAGTGACTCCCTGTTTAAATCAAATTGTGCTCTCGTGAGAACTCTGGATCTCCAGGGTACCGACCCTGGGTTTTCAATGGTAATTACAAATTGTATTGTACCGGACCTTGAAACTCACCAAAACTGTGGCTTACCTGGACCACCATGCACACGCAGACACACAGGCGCACACACAGATGCCAGACAAGAGTTTAACTAAACGTCTCATTACCATTACCATATCGATGGTTTAGTAATGCTCGTCGTTTGATCTGGTGTTGTTCTTTGTGTGTTTGCGGTGTAGGTCGTCGTCTCGCTCCTCATCTTTCACAGGCACCGGGTCGTCACACTCCCGCTCGCGCTCCTCCTCCTTCAGCTCCTACTCCAGCCACTCCTCCCAGCACAGCTCCGTCAGCGGCAGCCGGTCCAGGTAACCGTGGTGGATCATGTTTGAGTTCATGCCACGGCCAATGGGTCACCTCCAGGGGGGATGGATTACAGCCCATGAGTTACACAAGGCAGCAAATAGGGAACATGGGGAAACATTATAAGGATTTTCCATTACACCTCCAGTACAAAAAGCAATTTGAGGGCTGTAAGCAAATGCAGCATTTGTTTTTTTGTAGGTGATTATTCCTAGTAATTTAAATACGTACTTGGCTACACCGCAGGCAGCACTAGTTTACGCTTTGGTTGACTTACATAGCCCCTTCAAAACAAGCACGTTATGTACACACGTGCTGTAATTATTTACATAACTTTTATTTACAAAAAAGTGCAAACTCCAACTATAACATAGACACTACAACATAGCCGCAATAAACACTGGAAATAAAGTGAATACACAAAAAGTGATGGAAAAAAACCGATATAAACCGTGTACACAAATACTAAAACCAATTCTTAAGTGTGGTTAGGAGAGGGGAGGTCTAAGATATAGGAGCAGTACCATGCAGGGCTTTAGAGGTAAAGACTAGTAAACTAGATTCTTTTTAGTTCTGGTTCATAGCCTGTCTGCAATGTGATCGAAAGTGAAGGAGATGGGGCTATTAAGAAATCCGACACTTCCTGAGCTGAAAGAAGCTGGATAACACTTCGGAATTTATCTGCTTATCAAACTTTGAGTTTACCATCAAATATTAAACCAACATATTTTTGTTATGTGTGATCTGATGTAGCTTAGAAGATGATTGTAGGGCTGTAAAGTTCTGGTTAGTTGAATCAATCGGTCTGTTGATATGCGAAATTCTCATTGGTCAAACAATCCCTGGTGGTCCTTTCATGGAAAAGAGCTCTTCTTGATCCATGATGCCTATCTGTCTGGACATATCCGGACCAATGTTTTATTATTGAGTGATGAGCTATATTGTGTTAGAAATAATATTAATTATGAATACCATTAATATTGGAGGTGCCGTAGTTTGTTTTAATAATCATATGATTTGAAAGACTCCAAGACTGATAAGGCAGGATGTCGACACACCCTGTTGTTCACAACTTTGAACTCGCCCAACTTAAGGCAGATGTGACAAAAAAGTATGGAAAGTGTTAAAGTATGTAGGCATATCATCTAAAAATCTTATTTTATATATATATATATATATATATCCTAATTTTTCATGTCTGTGATTCTCTGTCAACTTTCTTGTTAAATGCTCGATAGTCTTTGGACGTGAACGTTTCGGAATTGGCACCTTAGCAGGAACCACAGCGCCATGTGCACTAAACCCAGAACACGAGCCAAAACCAAAGCTCCTGACGTGTGTTGTCCATATACTACGCGCTGCTGCCTGAATGGTGTGCGACCCGCTTTGTGTTGACACTGCGGCGTGTTTTTGGTTGACTTGAGGCCTAGATGGTTGAGGCACATGTCAGTGGGGCAAGCAGATGGACGAGGTCTGATTTGCACAATGTTTTGTTTTCGTTTAGCATTTTTTGCATTGCAGGATTATATATCTGTTTTGCAGTTTAGCAGCTTCCTTATCTCTGCTGTTAGTTAGGGAGTCCAGGTCACAGTTTGGACCTGGCTTTAATGGCTTCAATAATTTGACAGATAGCAGGTAGATGTGGATGATGGACACCCATGACTTGCTTGTCTGTGCATGCAAAAAATGTTTTAAATTCCTTGCATGACATCACTGAAGAAAGCAGAGCCAGTCAGGTATTTAACTGCGTTGGATTATGGAGTCATGGCTTGTCATTTATTGACCTATAATGTTTGCCTACTCCAAACCATAAGTTAATCCAACATTTCCTCTCCCCGGCTTCCAACCTATTTTCTTGTGCTCTCTTTATATAATAACCTTTTCTTCAGATCAAGATCATTCTCCACCTCGCCCTCTCCGAGTCAGGCTGCACCCAGAAACCTTAAGAACAAGACAGACCTGCCCCTGGTGCTGCCAAAGGGGTAGGGAGAAGCCTGAACACCCACACATTCAGAGCCACTTCTGAGGCAGTCCCAGCCTCATGCAAATATGTTTGTCGTGCTTTTATGATTGACTACCACTGAATTGGCTTAGTTTCGTGACGATCAGTGACTCTTTTCAATAAAGATATACTGATACTTCACCGTTACTCTTTATTTTTAGAATAAATAAAGGACAAGTGGGTGCCCATTACTCATTTATTAATGACTCATTAACAAGTATCGGGTATGCATGCAGCCGAGCTCCAAAAAGGCGTTATTTGAAATGTTCTTCTGAAGCAGCATTAGTTTCTCTGCTGTTACCTTTACTGGCCATCGTTCATCCAGAATAGTGCATGTGTGATTTCTTGGAATTCTCTTAAAAAGTACTAGTAGACGATAATAGCACAATTCGACTGAATTGAAGCTTTGCACCACAGACTAGTTTTGTGATCATTTGAAGTACCCCTTTCAAAGCCATGTGTCCTGAATTGAACTAAACTTGGTTGTGTTTCCAATGAGCACACTTGCACAAACGCAGCCTAACAAATGGGGAAAACAGGACAGCCCTATTTTGAAATGTTACAGGGTGGAGTAGCGGTACTTTCAGTCTTTGTTTGGTGAGAACGCTGATACTATTGCACCGTTAATCGGTCCTGAATGAATGGAAATGTATTTCGTACATTTGGGAGGGAAGCCAGAGGGAGCCGGCCCCGCCCTCCACTTTAAAGACGGGCTCGGAGAGCAACAGTTTTCTCTTTTCAATATTGTTTAATGTCGAGAGTGACTTGGGAATAGTAAAAATGCATCTAAACGTGAGTTGTACAACTATCACAACGTTTATCTATGCATAATGAATATAAACTGATTTCCTTATTGCCACTGGTACCGAGAGCAGAACGGTGTTCATCAAAGCTTATCTATACCTATATCTTTAATAAATATCTTAAATATCTTTAAGCACCAAAGCCAGTTTTAAAGTTTGAAGCTTTAATCGTCCCCTGGATTAGCGGTGGCATGGCAGCAACAAACAGTCCCATGCTTGTTTGCGAAAAATGTCTACAAACGTTTTTATTCCCATTCCCCCCCACCTTCCGTCCCACCGAAGGGCGCCGCTGAAGCCCGGTGCCGGGGGCCCTCCGCGGCGGGACAAGCCTCCAATGAAGAAAGCCCCCAGCCCCCCCATTCCCGCCGGCAGCCAGCAGGGCAAGCCTCACCGGCCCACACCCGAGGGGGGCAGACCGCCTGGCCACAGCCGGGAGGTAGGAGGGGGCGGCGGAGGAGGAAGTGGTGGTCCTGGAGGCCCAGGGGCTGCACCAGGGGGAGCCCCCGGGGCTACCCCAGCGCCCGGTGTTGGAGTAGGGGGAGGAGTAGTGGACGGAAGGCCCCCAGCCCAGAGAGAGCCAGGGAAGCCGCCGGGACCCAGGGAGGGAAGACGAAAAGAACGGCAACAGCACCCGCCGCGCAGGTAGGAAATACCCCTTTCTCCTTCGGTTCTACGGCAGTCTTATCTATTGGTTAGCTCCGCTAGTCTGGATACGTGCTTTTACATAGCGCTAATTCTACTATGCAATTTCATCCAAACGTTGCACACTGTTCAAACCCCATTCTTTTTGTTTTGTGATAATGTAAAGTACTCCAATATTTTGGCCGCCTGTCTTTTGGAATGTTTTACAGTAAACAGGGTAGCCGCGGGGTCTTAAAAGTCTAACAAATGTCTTAAATTTCATGTTCCTAAATTAAGGCCTTAAAAAGTCTTAAATTGCGTTACCCAAGTCTTAATTTTTTAAAGATGGTCTTAAATTTCCTACCAGGATATGTTTTCGTAGTCAACCGGACTGTAACACAAGGGGAAAATGGGGGGCGTTTTTCGTATCGGGGTTTTGCGTAACGTCAGAGAACGTCTCATTTATTGGAGCATGCGCGAACAATACTTTGGGTTTTCGCGCCGGCAATCTCAACAAACATAAT
>JAOPUD010000162.1:15643926-15656472 GCA_027122715.1 Trisopterus minutus
GTGTGTGTGTGTGTGTGTGTGTGTGTGTGTGTGTGTGTGTGTGTGTGTGTGTGTGTGTGTGTGTGTGTGTCTTCAAGTTTGAGATTGCCACATCAGGGTGTGAATTACGGGGGATTCGCCACCTGAGCGGTGCTCCCCTGGGCCCCGCTGAAAAGCATGATCGACACATCTTTGTCCCTGACTGCATCAATATATAACACGTTGTCTTCTCCCTTCACAGGGAGGCCGCTAAAGAAGGACGAGCCCTTCCGTGAGGACCGCAGGAAGATGGACCCCTCCGGGATGCCCCCACGAGGAGGCAACTTCATGCCCAGAATGGGACCCGGGAACAGGGGAGGCCACCATATGCACCACATGCCCGGTAACATGGGACCCCCAGGGAACTACGGAGGATCAGGTTCCCATAAAGACATCAAGCTCACCCTCCTCAATAAGGTATCTTCTATTAAATAAATAATATTGTTGCGTGACTAGCCCAGCAGATGCATTATTTCATACTTGTATATGATACAACATATAATGAAAGTATCCCATCAATTAATTTAGACTCTAAAAAAGGAGGAGACAGGAGCATCCTCCACAGCAGCATATGGATTACACACCTAGCTAAATTATTACTCAGTGTGCCACTGATATGCATATGATATGGAAAAAACACATTTTGGAGTGTTCAAAGTTGAAACCAGATTTTCCCTTTAACTGTTTTAATTTCTCCCTTAATTTGTGGTTTGTAGCAGCAGGGTGACCGTGGCAACAGGAAGAGGTACATGCCATCGGACAAAGAGCGCCCGGGTTCCCCTCTGAGCAAGCGGATGGCCATGTCTCCTGGCAGAGGTGAGGGCCCAGCTCCATTTTCACGCACAAGCTTTAGAGTCAAAAAGCACCTTTCAGAGCACCACACAGACTATACCAAAGGGCTGCACAGCAAGGAAAATACCTTTCAGTACAGAAAGGTACATTTAGGCAGGGACTCATTACAAGATAAAACTCACTTAATAAACCAATAAAGATTTATAACCTCACTCAATCACTTTCCTACCTTTGAGCTGTCTTTATAACCAAAGATAAGACTAACCTACGCACAAACCTTAGACCCACGTACATCTTTGCATCACTGCGTCAGCGGAGATGCAAGTAAAACAAGATCTACTACGTGCATGCCCACATACAGACGTCTTTGACAATGACATCATTATTAGGGAAGTGTATAGGTTCTTACACTATGCAAGACAACCTCCGTTTGATCTATAAAAATTTCACGTGATTGCAAAATTGCACATGATGGAAAAATTTGATCGATTAATCATGCCCATCCCTAGTCGTTATCATCTATTATTGTTGTGTAATGATTATTTCTGTGGTTGCAAAGCAAGCCACAATATTGTTATCATGCATCCTATTTCATTATTTTTCCACAAATGGCGACAGATTGGGCATATCAGTGCAGGGCGTGTTAATACCTAATGCAGATGATGATCATGGTTATTGCTGTTCTTCCTCAGGCCGCGACCGGAGGATGCCAGGACGACCAATGTTCCCGCCGAGAATGGATCGACCCAGAGGCCCAGGTCCCCGGCCTATGCCACCTCAAGGAGAAAGGTTGGTACAGTCCAGACTCGGACCGCCAAACACTCGAAACGTGACTACAATCAGGCTGACACGAGGGGAACCCTGCCAGGAGTTTCTAGCTGCAGAAGTTATTTGAATTTGTCAGCATACAAACAGGAAGTGTGGCTGGGGCTGGATGAGGAACAAGTATTTATATGTGGAAGCAGGGGTTAACACAACTTGAGCTCATCATACAGGTGATGTCGTTAGCCTCTCCCCCACCACCAAAACAACGTGTGTCACGTTGGATATTTGCAACCTATGATGTAGGGCCTGCCCGAATGCATCATTTCAACTGCTGCAGAATCTAGTTTTTATCAATTGATCTTGTTTCCCTTTTATTTGTAAAGGTGTTCAATTGGTAATACAAATCGCAAAAGCTAAATAGCAGAACCACAATAAGTCAAATGTCAGTGGCTTTCTTTCCGAGTCTGACTTGGTAACTGCATAGCTTCAATGCTGTCTAAAGGTTTCTGTGCACACAGGTTTTGAAAGTATGATAATAGGCCTACTTCCAATTATCACAAAGCAAATAGGTGGTTTGACCATGGTTTAAATTTATAAATAAATAAATTTCCCTGTGATAAATCACACAGGGGCTTTTGTGGGGGACAGATTGCCATAAAATGAAAAACGGCGCTACCTGTTCTATTAATATTTACTAAATTACCAACACGTTATTATATGTAGGTAGAGCTTTTTTGGGCCATTTGGACTTGTTTGAACATTGACATAGCTGCTAAATGAAATGATCATTATTAAAACCCTTCTATATCCATTCCACCCTCCCGATGACTGGGGGGGGGGGGGGAGCTACAAAATGTTACCTATTCTTCTATCTACAGTTCCCAAATATGCATAGGAATGAATCAAATATTAATATTTTTTGTATCTTAATTCTTTCATCAGGAAAACTAAACAAATCATTTGAAAAGTGAATTGAGATTCAAAAACCTACCTAACAAATAACCCAATAATCGGGGTCAGCCTATGGTGTAAATCTTGTTCAATGAGGGGCACAGTCATTGATCTCAGATTTATTATAGGCACATACATTGCTTTTGTAGTTTATCAATGTAGTCAAGCGATACAAATAAAGATAGAATCTGGAGGCAGCTGTTACTTTTCAGGTGCACTCTGGTGTTTGCCGCTCCAACCTGTTATCAACTTCAGATTATGTAGGGTATCAATCAAGGTATTTATTGCGACGGTTCAAATGATCATGATCGCTGAATCAGAAAAGAGAAACAGAAAGAATGTGTTTTTTCGATGGCTAATAAACTGAAGGGGAAAAAACTGTGATTCCTGCATTTTTTTCTGCTTTCACTTTTTCTCTCAATTTGTATTTGTATTCGCCCAGATGATATATCTCGCTCTTATATTTGTGGAGCTATTTTTTTATTTTGGGATAGCAGAGTTTTATATTTATATATTATATATATTAGATACATATATATATTATATTACATATTATAAAAAATACAAAGGGCAAAAAATACTCTTTAATACTTTAATTACTTAAGTTAATGCCTGTCAGTCCACAATGGATTGAGCTGCAGCTGCTGACTGGTTTCTCTTGCACCTTTCTCGCAGCAGGAAGCGTCCGCTGTCCCCTCCCCCCAAGTCCTCCGGAAAGGGCCCGTCGACGCCATCGGGCAAACAGGCTGCCCCAGGCCCGGGACCTTCCTCTGGCTCTGGAGCAGGCTCTGGCTCTGGCTCTGGCTCGGGGAAGCCCAGTAATACGCTATCACGTCGGGAGGAGCTGTTGAAGCAGCTGAAGGCCGTCGAGGACGCCATCGCTCGCAAAAGGGCAAAGATCCCGGCAAAGTAGCCCACCCTGAGCCCAGCTCAGCGACAAAGATGCCTGCCGGTTCGCCTACCTGCCGTTACGGACTAGTGGCCAAGGCGACATTGTGACATTGTGATTGGGAGATTTTTCCCCCGGGAATCCCACACATTTCCTCCCGACCACACACGGCCCTCAATGCCCTTTGAGGTGGAGCATCTCACTGGATATCTGTGTAAAATAAAAAAACAAATATTCTCGTCCCACAACATATGTATGCCGCTGTTTAAATGGCCAGCAAACACTAACATGGCCAGCATAGAAACTTGATTGTACACATATGGGGATTTTGTTCCGTCAATTTGCATACAGCCAACTTGCTCTGCCATTTAACGTTGTTGAAGGTCCATGTTTGTTGACTTGCTGTTGTGAAAGGGTTGCTGGTCGCGACTTCATGGATTGTCCTTTATGTTGATTTTACAGAACCGAAACAAAATGGTGGATATGTGTCTACTTGCTGGTCAGTTGAGTAAAAAAAACAAAAAAATAACAGGAATTAAGGACCTTTCTGATGTTTGTGTGTTTTGACAAATAAGGTGAATTTATAGATACTGAATCTCGTTATCGCTTGTCTCTCCCCGTTTCTACACTCGGCACAATTTTTACTGGGTAGTCTTATCATATTTGATTTCTCTTTACCATACTGCCACCCCGCTGTTGCACCCCCTTTTTAAATCTGAGTATGAGGTGAATTCGGTTTAGAGTTCCATTAGAGTTTAACTCTCAGACTTGACATGGTTATACAAAAGGTTTCTTAATTGTTCTTTGTTTATTTTGTACATACCCCCGAGTACGTTTTCTATTTGGAGCCCCATCTAACCAATCAAATTTTGTCAATGGCTGACACCTTGTGCCACTGACTTACCGCTTCAACTCCACTGGGGGGTGTGTGGGGGCATTCAGATCCAAACCTTTATACAAATCTATCGCGTTACCTGATTCTCAAGTAGGTCATTATTATGGAAAAAAAAATGGTGACGTGAAGTCTTGCTTCTTTCAGCTTTTTCTTATCTTTGTTTAATTTTTTGTTATTCTTCTAGGCTCTTTTCAAGTGATACAGAATTTATTTGTCCCATTTTTAGTTGGCACACAATATGAGAGATGTAATGGCGATATGAGGAGATGGATACCCGCATCTTTCATGTGCGACAAAAAGGATTCTAAATAAACTATTTTGATAAAGAGAATGCATTGTTTGGTTTGTTTTAACTTTCTGAAATAAGCTTCACGGTCACACCTGTATTTTACTGACTGGTCTATGCTAAAGTTGGCATGTAACAAATTCCTAAATAGGAAATCCGTTGTGAAGCAAGGCTACCATTTTATGTGTGTTGTTTTACATATAATGAAAGGTTATATCTACACTTTTATTACCTCAAAACAAAAAAAAAACGGTAAATCTGCTGGCTTAACCACCCTGGGCCTTCATTGCCCAAACAATGATTTCTCAAGATCAATGCAAAAAAAAACGATATGCCTACACAACAATGGCAGGGAATATGGTTTGTACGTAGAAAGAAACAAGCTTAACGACCACACTTTAGCCTCAGGGCTGATGCAATAACAATTGCACCTCTTCCGACGCACTTGGGAGAAATTGTATCCGCGTGATAAACAATCGATAACTACAATTAAGACTGATGCGTTATACAACATGGTGCTCGTGCACTTGCTGCTGATCAAGTTTCTTGGTGGCCTGTAACTTGATGTCTACTGTGTGTACTAAGACTCAGTCAGACTATTATGTTTTACCATTGACTCATGCAGCCTACAAAGCACAGGGTTATAAATAGATTAATATCTCGTCATCATGGAGCAAGAAACCCCGAGCTGTGATGCAATGTTATGAAGCCAAATCAGTGACGGAGTGGGATAGCGTTGACACCTACATCTTCATTTGGGAAGAGGAAGTAGTCGGTTGAATATTACTATTTATGTTTCCTCATGCCGGTTTTTCCCTGCCCAGCCTCTATAAATGCCAGTCTCAGCATCATGGCCATCAAAATCAAGCAAAGCCCCTAGGTTAACACACAACAATAAGCCTATATACTACAAGGACATGTTTGGCCTTTGCGTAATGCAGGTGAGTGATAATTAATAGGCCTTTTGTGTTATTTTTCCCAAATCAAAGTAAGGATATGCCGATAGTTAAATATCAAATTAAAGATATTTAATTTAATGGATGGTGTTATAGTGTACTTTTTTCAATTTCAACGTTCAATTGAATGTTTTCACACAGTGCATAATCTGTATCGACATGTTCCTTCCCTTCACAGATGCTGTTATTGGGCGTTTTACTTGTGACTGTGCAGACGTCCGTGACACAATGTTATGATGAAGGACAGCTGGCAGAAAAAGCTATGAAAAAGCTCAAGTACAAGCCTAAAGACTCAGTACTACAGGAAACCCAGTTAGGATGCCCGGTCCCACTTTACGGGAGATCAGTATCTCTGAAGGACCGCTCCATCTCCCCCTGGCGAATGGTGTAAGTCACATCCGTTGACGTTCCCTCCCTCGCGTCACTCACTCGCTCTCTCTCACACCACGAAGGGCTGCACGGGTGGCGGCGCGGAGATGTCATTGACGAGGTTTTATCCCTATCTCCCGCAGGTATGACACTCAAAAGGACCGATTCCCGATGAAGGTTGCTGTAGCTGAGTGCCTGTGCGAGGGCTGCATCTTGCTGCACCACGAGAATAAGATGCCAAGCGAGGATTTCACCTTCAACTCTGTACCGGTCGTACAGAACAAGATGTTCCTGAAGAAGGAGCTGTGCGAGGATGCCAAGAAATACCGGCTGCGTACCTACTTCGCAGACGTGGCCGTTGGATGCACCTGCGCTACTGCTAAAAGTTAAATCTGACGCGTGATTGGAGATCGTGCCGGAGTCGTTGTAGACTCCGCTGTTCAGCGTCGCCGACGTCATTATCGGCCCATTTGAAGTTGACTACGTCATCAAATACTGGTATACTATCATATAGTAGTAGGCTGTTATTAAGCTTATAACGTGAAGCTATGTAAATTATTTATTACAATATTTAATTGAAATTGTATTTGTTATTTATTTTCGTTTGTATGATTTGGTGGCATGGTCGCTAATGATGCAAATAAAGTGCAAATAATAAACCATCTTAACTTGCTTCTTGTGCAGTTCTAGCTAGTTGTGGATTTAAAATGCACTGCTGTTTGAATACTTAACCAATACACTGCTGTTAGGTAAAAAAATATATATATTTTAGCTATAACTTAACATATTTCAAGGCATCTCTTAACGTTAGTCCGTGTAAAATGTATTGTAGGTTGCTTATAATATATATTCCTATATATTTAGGTAGCTATATGGAT
Source organism: Trisopterus minutus (assembly GCA_027122715.1). Lineage (NCBI taxonomy): Eukaryota > Metazoa > Chordata > Actinopteri > Gadiformes > Gadidae > Trisopterus > Trisopterus minutus. The sequence goes on from JAOPUD010000162.1 coordinate 15,650,726, forward strand.
AGATGCTCACCCTTTCGCTTTTTCGCACTTGACTCACATACGTATTTTGTTAATTTGGGGAAGAAGGGGGGGAAACCCGGTTAGGTTGTCAACTTGCTTCTTCTTTTTGAGTGTGGTTGCGGTTTGCAAACAATCTGAACAGGAGTAGGAATATCTTCTTCTCATAGAAAACTAAACAAATAGAACTTACGAACAATAACACACATACATATATATATATATATATACATATATATATCTATATATATATAGATATATATAGCTCTCTTTAGAAACGGACGAACTGGATTCAAGCGCTCATCCCCTGTTTGTTTACTATTGCGAATTATATAATATTGTGAACTTACTTCCGCGTTTCGGTATCCCATTGAATGGAGTTTTGTGACGCAGAATATACGCGCCGTGTTTGCAGTATGGTAGCGCAGCGTGGCTAGGTGGTAAACAGTCTGCAATGGCTTGTTGAAGACTGATGTAGTGTTATGACAATGGCGACATGACTTCAGCAATCATCTCAGCGTTACATGTGTTGACAAAACCACTCTGTGGTAAGTGGGAAATTTGACATCAGCCAGTTCTAACCTAAATTTCTAACCGAAATTTAGACTTTTGTCTCGTAAGAATACCCAAGAGTCAATGCTCAATGATACACCGGAATATATATATATGCAATTAAATAATTGACATATGTTCATCGATGCTCTTGGGGTTAGGGATCTTGTGTCTTTCTCTGTGACCATATGAAGACCGCTATTCCGCTATTTCTGCACCTGGCGAGGTCTGCCAGAACACCTGATTGATGTCAGCTACAGCTAGCATGGCTAAACTGGAGAGAGAAGGAGCGAGAGAGACATGTTTATGAACCCAAGCTATCAATTCAATTATATTTGTGTAGCCCTTAATCACCGGTACAGCCCATTTTCATTGTATTTTAAGGAGCTTTATTTTGTGATATTCTGCCAGATCAGCATCTCTGTCCTTTACACTCCAGAAACTAGGTGTTGTGGATATTCAACTTGCAAAGAGAAACTCCCTGATTTGATGTGATTTGATTATTTATTCAATATCCAATTTGTTTATATTATTTGGATCGTTATCTTAGCCCTGTGTAGAGCTATCGAAAGCCGGATAGAAATTATATAACGGATTTCAACTTATTTCCAGGCGTACAACATGTACGTTCTGTCGTTATTGAAGGATAATCCTACATCCCACGGTGTACTGGTTTTGCGTTTTTTCCACCAGAGGCCAAAGTGCGAGACACTCAGTCATCCCAGCGTGACGCTGTCTTGGGGGCATTGCGGACAAACAGAGCTCTGCTATTGGAGCAGCTGCAGAGCGACAAGAGCCTTTATGAGGCATGGGCGTTGAGGGAGGAGGAGAGGACAGGGGCGGAATGGTACTGTAGGGATGCCGAGGAGGATGTCCCCTGGGCCTTTGCTCAGGAGTGTTTCCTCCTGCTGCTCACGCTCGCCCGCCACCTCTCAACCCAGTTGGCGCTCTTCGAGCAAACTCTACCCTCGCCAGCAGCCAATCAGCACACCCCCGAGGCTGCCCCGCCCCTGCCGCCAGACGTGCTGAGCGTGAGCCAGCAGAAGACGCTTGGCGCCGCCCTCCAGTTCACTGTCTCCCTCGGGCTCTGTGCTCACTTGGTGCCCGGGGTGGGCTTGGCCCTGGAGCGCCGTTCCGCATTCGGTCCTCTGCTGGCGGGGTTGGTGCACCGCGACGGAGCTGCACCTTCTACGCCCCCAGCCGAGCGACGGCTGCTGACCGCCACCAGGGTGCTGCTGCGACTGAGCGAGCTGCCGTCTCTGGCCACGCTGGTGTTCACCCGTCACCTGGGCGACCTCATGGCTGCTCTGTGCCAGCTGGGTCATCAGCCGCAGCACTCCCAGGGAGCCAAGGTAACCCAGTTATGTGTCAGCATGTAATTCTTGATGTGTCGTCTCTGGTGTTCCAAACCTTTTAGAATGTGCCCGTCAGGTCTGAATTGATATGCGCTAGCAGTAATCGATAAGCTTTTAGGGCAATGATGGCCACTTATGACTACTATTGTCCAAATGAGATGGTGACATATTACAACTTGTTAGTAAGGTTGGGAGAGCTGGCAGAAAAAAGCACAAAAAGGACAAACACTAGGGAATGCATGGGGATGACGGACCCCTTAAACTGTAGAAACATGACCTCTGGATCTCCCTCACCAATAAACAAAGACACAGCTTCCTGCACCTGGACAGGTCTGCCAGAACACTTGATTGATGTCAGACAGCTAGTGTCGACAGCTAGCATGGCTGAACTGGAGAGAGACCGATAGAGGGAGAAAAAGCAGACAACATAATTAAAACTATAATCTTAATTATATGTAACTATAATATTAATAATATCCTTTACAAAAGCAACAGTTTGTTGGCCACATTGTCCCTGCCACAGACATGCCTGATCTCAATATTGTAAAGGACAATACAAACCCATATACCCTACACCTCCTGACAGCTGTCAGACACAGGGAGGCCACAGAAGAATAGGGGACTGCCACTCCGATCTGGGGATTCCAGAAAAGGAGACAAACAGATTAGGATAATATTAGTAGCATAATAAAAGTATGACCAAGGGCACTTGCAATTCAGCATCCCTTCAGAAATTTCCAGGTCTGAAATACTATTCTTTTTCATTCAACTTAATACCAAAACTCGAACAATCACCTGATATTCTGTCGGCGTAGATTTTACCAGAAAGGGGCAACACCTTCTAACCGAAAAGAATGAGAAGCCATATCTGTCGATATTACAACTGGGAATGCACAGGCATTCTCTAGAGTCTAGAGCATGCATTCTTTCACCTATCCAGTGCAGTAGTCTTAGTTAATCGAGTAGGTACATTCCACTAGCATGTTCAAACCTATACCTTAATTCGTTACTGTATGCTATATATATAGTGGTATTGTGACAAATATAAACGGTATACTGTATGGTTATTACTATATGTATAAATAACCATAATACACTGTTATATACATACATTTGTAACTTTTGTGTGTTTGTGTATTAGGCTGGAGAAGGTATAGTTTGATATGCGTGTTGTGTTTTGAATTCTTACACAAACAAATTCAGGACTTGAATCTGGAAGAACGCACAGCTTGCAGGGCGGCCCTGAAAAGCATTCTGGGTACAGTCTATCAGCCCATCGTAATCAAGGAGCTGCTGATACTCCAGGGTGGACCCAAACAGGTTGAGATTACCTTTTATAATTTTAGATTATAAATAAACTTGTGAAATTGTGATGAGCAATGGTTTCTATTCTCTGGGTCTCTCGTCTACCATACTACTCAGGTGTCCTCAACAGCAGGGTCCAATGGCGCCCCCAGCAGGCCGGCAGCAGTAGCGACTCCTGCCTGGCTCCGGCGCCTGTGTGGCCAGCTGCTGTCTGACAGGCTGATGCAGCCTCACGGGGTCCAGGCCGTAGCCAGGGCCATCCTGGAGGGAGGCACAGGTATGGATTAAACATGGTAGATTGCTTTCTGCCATATATTTTCAACTTCAACATAAGACACACATGAGAATGTTCTGTGGCGAGTGCTCTTTCTGTTTTGTGTTTTTGTGTGTCCCCCTTAATCTGAGAGTACTTACTGCTGTGGTTCTCCGTTGTGTCCACCAGGGGGTGACTCAGACTGGAGGAAGTGTGACGGTGTTGCTAGGATACTGGGGGCCTGTCCTCAGCAGTGTGTCTCAGCAGACCTCTACTACAGACAGGTCTGCCCTCAGGTGAACACAGACGGAGGCATGCGCACATGTGGCATATATATAAAGGCACAGTTCATGTGTGTGTTCTCTTATGATTAATGTTGTTCTGACCTATGACCTATGAGTCATCTTTACATTGTAAATTCCATTTTATAAAAAATCGAAATATACATATGCTACACGTCAAAACATATAAAGGCTTTATTTAATTGGCATTTAATTCCCATGTACAGAAACAAGTGATGTTTATGGAAATTATCGTTATTAGTAAAAACTGGCGTTCTGCATTTAAATTTGATAAATTAAAAAATGTTATCTGGCATTTTCTGAAGCATCGCACTTGTATGTGAAATACATGTTTGTCCCGATATGCACTCTCTATGGCCAGATTATAGAACTGCTGCACTTCAAAGACAAACTGACCGCCAGGCAATTCCAGCGAGTTGCCACCAGGGCGGCGCTCACCATAGTGGAGGAGAAACCACAGTTTGGACAGCAGTACCTCCTGGAGCCTCTCCTCGAACCGCTGCAGCGCTGCTGCTCCATGGCAACCGGTCAGAATGACACTGCTCTCATGGTATCGCTCACTGCTTGATGCTGGTTCATAGAGGGAAACGTCAAGTTCACACAAATGTGCTCTCCTTGTTAAGTAGAGATAATGGGTGAAACAAATGGAAAGTATTCTATTTTTTAAATTTAAATAACAATAACATTGACCCGAATACTTCATTAATTTAGCTTTAACAGCTTTTTGTCGAGCTGAGAAGGATATATCTACATAACTGTAAATTGGCGCCTGCCCATCTCACACTGATTCAGACGAGGTGTTGAATTTCTAAAAGTGAAGCATTGCTGCTGTGCTTCCGAGGCCGGCTGTGATGCGCCGCTGACGGGTTGCCCTTCACTAGGGCTACCCAACCGGAGGCCGCCGGTCATGTAGTCAACGGTGCAACACAGGTAGCCTACTCATCGCACTGCTGAGAATCGGTTGTGTTTGTAGTCTAAGTACGATCTTGTGTTGTAAATGAAACTCGTTTAAAAAAAAAAAAAAGCAACTATTCGGGACACATTGGAAATCGTTGGAAAGTAATCAAAAGTGTCTGGGCTACTGTAACTCTGCAAGCCAACTGAAGCAGCCGACGGAAAGCAGATACTAACCCAGCGAACTCCCCTTCTAGACACACAATGATGACTTTGGAGTGAAACAACTCGTCTAAATCAGAATCAGAATCTTGTTTATTGCCAAGTATGTTTACACATACAAGGAATTCTTTCTGGCGTGATGGTGCAAAAAACAAACAATAAACAAGCATAGTGCAAAGGCAAATGTACAGATATCTCGGCGTATCCCTCTGTTAAATGGATTAAATTGTATATGGTTTAGGAAGCAAGAGGTGAACAGGATCTGCCAATACTATAATTTTCTTGTGCCCAGGCTATTTCCGACCAATGTAACGTTACATTTGTCAATGAGTAAAATCTGATAGAAAAGCTCAGTGGTAGGTAGATCAATATGTGTGGCAGGATGTCTGTAGTGTTTGACTTCCTTTTGTTCCCATTCAGACGGGGCCTCTGTGGAGGAGTGGGAGCTGAGCCGGTGTGTGGACGATGTTTACAAGGTGAGAACTGGAAGTCTCAGCTTGTTCGTTGGAATCACTTGGCACAGAAATGTATGTTTTGTTTATCGCAGGAGAAAGGAAGGTGGACTTTTTTTTTTAGTACCTGTCACTCAACATTTCACACGTTTTTTCTATTGTTGAACACTATTGCGGTGTGAACATACCTGCCTGTGCTCCAGATCTGGGTGATAGGGAACAGCGCGTCAGGCCCCGCGCTGACGGCGCTGGAGCAGGTGCTGCCTGTCGTGTTCAGCCTGTTCTGTTTCACCAAGCAGAACGTCTCCCACCTGCGGTACACAGTTACACTGGCCTTTCACTCTGTGTGTGTGTGTGTGTGTGTGTGTGTGTGTGTGTGTGTGTGTGTGTGTGTGTGTGTGTGTGTGTGTGTGTG
>JAOPUD010000162.1:15675533-15698633 GCA_027122715.1 Trisopterus minutus
TGTGTGTGTGTGTGTGTGTGTGTGTGTGTGTGTGTGTGTGTGTGTGTGTGTGTGTGTGTGTGTGTGTGTGCGTGGAGCTATATTTGTGAAAGGAAAATAAAGCAGACATTGAAACTTTTTGAAAGACCTAGGTTTCGGAACATAAAGTTTATGAATAGGAATGTGTGTGTGCTCAGCTAAATCCATGTGACACGTGGTGGTTTGGATTACCTAGAATGGCTCGGAAGAACAGTCTTTTTCATAATTCTGCCATTCAATCATCTTTTTAAACGTTAGATTAGTAAGTAAGTAAGTAAGTAAGTAACAACATGGAGTGTGTATTCCTTATTAGGACTACTAATGTGTCTGTATCTACCAACCGTGTTTTCTTACGAGTCACAAACCCGTAGGCTGTCTCTGGCTTTCGTGCGTGCGTGTGCCAACACACACACACACACACACGCACACGCAACACACTGACCCTTGACAGAACGCCGGACAGGAACACCTCAGAATTGTGTTCCTCAGGCGTCCCCAAAGAAAACGTTGGCCTGTTGACATTCCATGGCGTCATCAGCGCCACGGCGACTCGCACCAGGAGCCGGGGTCGGAATGACGTGTTTAGAGGATTTTTTTATCTGTTATCCTGAGAATGTTGGCTCTAAGGAGAGGAAAAGCTTCACACTCTACATGTTTGGTTCTGTATCCCGAAGGTTCCCCAAACAAAAGATGGAGAAATTATACTCTGTTAGACTCTGTTTATTAGACTATTGGAGCATCTCAACTGTTTCTGTTCATCGTTAGACGTGGGATGAAATCACTGATGTGTTGTAGGAACCGTTCGAGGGTCTGGCATCCACAGTCAAATCTAAATGTACACTCGATTTGACTACCTGGGATATGTCGCCTTGGACAGGGAACAGAACCAAATTAGACCAGTAGGTCTAGTCTGGAACCATTATATGATGTCGGATGTTAGTCTTCCACTGGTTAGCAGAACTTACTTGCCTCTCTGCCTTTCCTTCTGACGTGAGCTGAAGGCAGTTAGTAATGGAAAGGCTCACTGATGTGAATCATCGGTAGCTGAATGTAAGGCATAGAATGTAAGGTACAGAATGTGTGAATGTTATCGGTTGGTGTTTGCTTTCTTTTCCCACTAAAAGGGTGACTGGGACTGTAAACTATGGGAATGTTTTACCTTGACTTTTATAAGTGACCCTGCTTTCTCCCTAAGCGTCGTGAATTATCTGAGCTGTAACACTTCCATGTGTGAAAACCGTTGCTGGGCAATATTAAATATAATTGAGCTCAAAAACACTCACTTTCTACTTTTGTAGGTAACTAATTGGTTGTCTGGAACAGCATAGTCTAACATCATTCTTTACTGACATGTTCATAGACGGGTCCTTAAATCTGTTCCTAAACATTTACCCAGTGTGCACCAACATCCTATGGTGCACAATCTCCTCTTACCACCCCCATCCTTTTCCCCCTCCAAACCTCCACTCCAAGCCTCCCTATTTCTCTCTCTCCCTCCTTAGATACAACCTTGCTCTCTCTCTTTTCTTTTCTTTATCTCTTCCTTCCCCTGCTCCCTCCTTCTTCCTTCTCATATCAATTATCCCTTCCTGCTCGGCCAATCATCCCCCTCCCCTCGCAGCCAACCGACCGCCAAATGTCCCTTGTCCAGAAGCTAGGGAGGTCATTAAGCCCCAGCAGGCAGCAGGCACCTCCTCCCCACTGTTTCACCTGAGCCTGCAGCCCAGTTGCTCAGTTGGCCTGGAGGAAGATTCCACTTGGGACTGTCTTGTGAGAAAGAAGGGGTGGGGGGAGGCAGACGGCAGGCCAGACATGGGAAAAACCCACAACCCTCTATGGATGGTGGGATTTGCATCAGGGAGTCTTTGTTTTTCTTTGGATTACCATGATTAAAGGTTTTTGATTTCCTGGAAATGCTTGACATTGATGCCGGGCTGCTTGGAGAGAGCTTTGGAAATGCTAAACTGGTTCCACTGGGAAGCTTTGGCTGATGGATAGTATCCTGCGTGTTGGGTGGAGATGGACAGAACCGAATCATTAGGACAGTGCAATTCTCTCAGCAGGTGCACTTGAATTGATGCAGGTTTAGACAACAAACCTCTGGGGCTGCTCAATAAATTCTAGACATTGAGAGGAGGAAGCCAGTGAATTAGTCTCCACAAATCACACCGTCCACAGATGCGCTGGACACTTCACTATTAATCCTGTAACCTTCACTGGAGACCATCCATTTCTGGCCAAGGTGACTCATGCTTCTTTTGCAGTCTTCAGATGTGTGGTTCATGTTGTGATTTATGTTCAAGGGCAAAGTGTCTCTTAACCTGGTTAGATTTGAAATGTCTTTACACTCTAGCCAACTCCAAGAGTTGTTCTAGCATTCATCGTCTGGCTGATTCCTAAGGACCTTAATTGGAAACCATTCGGTTTTCAATCTTCATGTAATGATTTTGGTCTGAGTTTGGAAGGGCCTTGAACCTGTGTATGCATTTATTCCTTCAAAGCATATCAAAATGACAAACAATTAAATGGATAAAGTTTAAACACTAATGCTGGTCATTGAAATGATTATTAACAATTGGTACCAACCAACCTAACACTCAACTAGACCAACCTTGTCCCGCTGTGTCATCCTGCAGTGAGCGTCCATAATTGATCCTACCTCTATACTGCCAGCTAGCCTCTCTGGCCCTGTAATCAGGCCATTACCAGCCTGCTTTATCTTCCATGTGCCCTGGGGGAGGGCTTGGACCACTGCCTATCACTGTCGTTGTAGTTCCCAAGGGATCATATGCCGACTAGACTCTCTAACACGCTTAACTATAAAGCTCATCTAATTCCCTCAGTCAATACTTCACATGCAGATACTTCAGATAATTCAGAACTTTCCCGTGAACGAACATATTTAGAGCAAAACTGCTATCCAAACGGGATGTGGGTCTTGTATACGTGCCAAGATTAGGTTGAGGGGTTTTGTAACTCAGCACATTTCCTCCTACAGTTCCCTGACAGGCTTGATATTCAATGATGACTAAGAAAGTTTAATGAAGGTGCTGGTATTAAATAACACCCAGGGTATTAATGATCCCAGGCAAGAGCAGAGTTTGGGAAGGAATTTGAACTGGGTGCTGCATTTCCCCAAACCCCCTACTCTTTCAGTGACTGAACAATTCCTACACAATCCCTCCACCTGAATCTGCCATCTCCCATTTATGGTTGAGTAGCCCAGTGCCAGGTGTTGGTAATCTGTGTGTCCGCTTTGGCCGGGCAGCAGAGTCTGTCTGCGCCCCGCAGGTTCCACAGAGCTGGCTGTTGTGATGTGAGCCTGTGAATGAGGGCTGTCTCCCCTGTACAGACCCAACGGGGGCGGGGCTGAACCGGGGGCACAGGGAGGTAATTTACTGAATGAAAGGACAGGATTGTCCCTCCCCCTCCCCAACCGCCTCTAGCCGACAAGGCCTTTAATTAGACCCATTAACCTGGAGAGGGGGGGGGGGGGGTGGTTTTTGCGGTATGTGTATGTGACAGTGGCAAGAAAAAAGGAAAATTGTTATATATGTAAAAAGTGGAGTGGGTTGGGAGTTTTCCTACGAGGGGTTTACCCAGGGGCAGTTTGATCCACAACAATATGGGCCTTATGCCAGAATGTTTTAAAAGAAAGTCGTTCCTCAAAGCCCAACAGAGTCAATTATGACTTGACCCAGAGTCTACCTCTCTCTACTTTCATAGCTTCTCTTCAATGAGGCTGTGTGCTTCCATGATGTCATTTGCTAACGAAAGCATGTTTTCTAGCTGACAGCTCTTGACGAAGGTGTTTTACAGTAAAGCCAGGAAATGAAACTTCCCTGACCTGGGGGGGGCTGCTGGGGAAGGGGTGGAACTCTTTTCTGTGGTCCTTTAAGATAGACAATAAGCTGCAGAGGCAGTGCCTCCTGCATCTTTAAGGCGTTCGTTGGCACTCTTTGCCTTTCATTGCTTGGGAAGCATACTCACAAGTATCTTAGAGCAGTTAGCATTGCATAATTCCAACGTGAATTATTCTTCAATGATTCTACCCCTTTTCCGGAGTTTCGGTGAACTCTCTTTGACATACTGTCCTCCACCCCCTCAGATGCCCTCCCGATGCAGGAATACGCTGAACATCGTGGTCACCACCCTCTTCGCTGCGGTGGTGCTCTTTGCCATCCTGCTGGCCTATGTCACAGGTTGGTTTGTCCTTCCTACTTGCCATCTCTCACATCACTCCTACATGCAGTACGAGTATCAACATTCAGTTGCATCGATTAGCTATGGCGCCAAACATAACCCTTTGAATGCCCATTCAAACCATTCTCCCTCTGCAGGCTACCAGTTCATCCACACCGAGCAGCACCACCTGTCCTTCGGCCTGTACGGCGCCTTTCTCTCCCTGCACCTCTTCCTCCAGAGCCTCTTCGCCTACCTGGAGCACCGGCGCATGCGGAGCCCCGCGCGGCCGCAGCACCTGCGCCGCACCGTGGCGCTCTGCATCGCCGCCTACCAGGAGGACCCCGACTACCTGCGCAAGTGCCTGCGCAGCGTCCGCCGCATTTCCTTCCCCGGCCTGAAGGTGGTGCTGGTGGTGGATGGCAACCGGCCCGAGGACCGCTACATGATGGACATCTTCCAGGAGGTGATGGGCGGGGTGGACCAGGCCGGCAGCATGGTGTGGAAGGGCAACTACCACAGCGACGGCAGCGGCGGCGGCGTGAGGGGCGGGGCCCGCAGTGCCGTGCACATGGAGGAGGCGGTGCGCGTGGCGCGGCTGGCGCGCGGCTGCCGCTACTCTTGCGTCATGCAGGAGTGGGGCGGGAAGCGGGAGGTGATGTACACGGCTTTCAAGGCGCTGGGGGACAGCGTTGACTATGTGCAGGTGAGGGGAGTGTTAAGGGTAAGGGTTTTATGGGATGTGGAAGGCTTACTCGCAGCTTGAGAACATCATGTCGAGCTAGAATCCCAAACATCTGGATGACAATCGTAGTCTCTTTAATGGGAGACATTAGAGGGGATGTCATTTGTGTTTTTGTTCCTTAAAGAAAATTCATTTGGTTAAACCTGCTAGCCTCCTGCTTCTCTCTTAAATAAACCTTTTTGGCAGGGCCCCCCAATGAATCTGTATCAAAGAACACTGAAGCATAGTATTTTACATTAGTAAAGCACACATTAACATTAGTATAAGGAGTAAGGAGTATTAATTTATATGTCATAACACTGGCAGAACCTAATTTGTCATCCAATATGCCAACAGACATTGGAGATGCAGTTTTGCTGAATCAATGACAATGTCCAGTGGGCCAAGATATACAGATCACCACATTGATTCAGATGGAACAGTAGCTAGAAGTCTAACCTTGCTGGCTATTAACAATTTCATGAGATCCAATTTCTCCTCTGACAGCTGCATTGATAATTAAATGATTTGGCTACTCATTCTTGAGTCCCTGGAAGAAAAATTACACACACATCAATCACTAAATGATGGACAGATTGTGAGTCATATTGAAGTTAACCGCACAGCCCTGTTGTATGCTATTTAAATAGAGATGCACATGTTTAGACGGAGGATATACTCGCTACATCTGGTACTATCTGGCTGTAGCATGTCTGACATGTCCTTGCGGCTGGTCAGATGTTTGCATCTGTGCATCACGACCCTGTGCTCTGCCATTAGGATGAACCAGCTGGTCGCTTCTGTCAGCAGCCTTTCATTTCTGTCCTGGACATCAGTACATAGTTAAAGCACTCCTGCAACATGCTTGCACCGCACCCAATCACCTGTGTGCTCTTAGACCAAGGAGTCTGTTGGGTATTCTTCAGCAGTGGTGTGTCCTGTGTGTGTGTGTGTGTGTGTGTGTGTGTGTTTGAAAGAGAGACACAACGTGACCAATGTGTCTTTGTGGTTCTTCAGGTGTGTGATTCGGACACTGTTCTGGACCCTGCCTGCACCATAGAAATGCTGAAGATCATGGAAGAGGACCCGATGGTGGGAGGCGTGGGTGGAGACGTGCAGGTTAATCATTACATTATTCCGCAAATGTCAAGTAGTACTTTCTGTTTATATGTTTCATCTATGTTTCATCTATCCTTTGCAAGGAACCCCTCATCCATGTATGTTTCTCCTGCAGATTCTCAACAAGTATGACTCATGGATCTCCTTCCTGAGCAGCGTGCGCTACTGGATGGCCTTCAACATCGAGCGGGCCTGCCAGTCCTACTTTGGCTGCGTCCAGTGTATCAGTGGCCCGCTGGGAATGTACCGGAACTCCCTGCTCCAGCGCTTCTTGGAGCCCTGGTACCACCAGACTTTCCTGGGCTCCAAGTGCAGCTTTGGCGACGACCGCCACCTCACCAACCGCGTGCTGAGCTTCGGCTACAAGACAAAGTACACGGCGCGCTCGCAGTGCCAGACCGAGACGCCCACGCAGTACCTGCGCTGGCTCAACCAGCAGACGCGGTGGAGCAAGTCCTACTTCCGCGAGTGGCTCTACAACGCCCTTTGGTTCCACAAGCACAGCCTCTGGATGACCTACGAGTCCGTGGTCACCGGCTTCTTCCCCTTCTTCCTGGTGGCCACCGTGATCCACCTGTTCTACCGCGGGCGGCTATGGAACATCCTGCTGTTCCTGCTGACGGTGCAGCTGGTCGGCATGGTGAAGGCCACCTACGCCTGCTTCCTGCGGGGCAGCCTGGTCATGATCTTCATGTCGCTCTACTCGCTGCTCTACATGTCCAGCCTGCTCCCCTCCAAGATATTCGCCCTGCTCACCATCAACAAGGCCGGCTGGGGGACGTCGGGCCGCAGGAAGATCGTGGTGAACTTCATCGGCGCCGTGCCCGTGACGGTGTGGGCCACGGTGCTGCTGGGCGGCGTGGGCTACACCATCTACTGCGAGACGCAGGAGCCCTTCAGCGACTACGAGAAGGTGCTGCTGATCGCGGGGCTGATCCTGTACGCGTGCTACTGGGTCATACTGCTAGTGCTCTACCTGGCCATTGTGGCCAAGCGCTGCAACAAGCGGGAGGAGCAGTACCACCTGCCGTACGCGGAGGCGTAGGAGGGCCGCTGCTCGGTGTTTTTTTGCGCGCGTTGCGCTGTGATTTTTGTGAACTGCTGACGACAGTCACTGAACCAAAACAGCTGTACTCTACTCCAGGCTGAATGACCCTGACCTAGGAAAGGCTCATATTTATCAATGGTGCTCAAAAGTTGTGAGTGTGAGATACAGCAGCGATGATCCACTTAAGGGAGTCAATATTGAGACTGAAAATACATGTAACCCTCCCATTCCCATGTCACTGTTGTATGGTGCTTTACACTGTAAAATCAACTGAATGTTATGCAGTTTTGGACGATTCATATGTGCATATATTCATATGTTTAGAAGATCGATAGAAATCTGAATGCAGGTTTACAAATCATAATGGTTGGGGCATTTTTTTGGTAAAGCACAGTTATTACAATTCTGAAGTACTCACATTACAGTACAGAACAGGACTAGTTTCAGAGACAAGTCTAAGGGGTCATGGCCGTGTGCAACCCTTCTCTCTTAGGTTATGTGTGTTGTGAATTAGTTTAAACATTTTCAATGAAGAGAAGAGAAGGTGCTATATTATGCCGTATTTTTCTCTCATTTATTAACAGTTAATTTGAAAACTAGTGGCGACCATGCATTGTAACTGACCACAACGAATGGCCCTTACAAAAAGGAAAAAAAAATAGCTTGAAAATACGTTCATGTGCAACTGTAAATATTAGTAACTGACAATATTATCAGGCCTGAAGCCGTAAAAAAGACTGAGGATACAAATGTGTCCCAAGTGTCATAGGACCTCAACCTACTCTGTCAAGCCGCTAATATTACAATCACCTGCTGCAATTTGAATGGTTTGTAATACACGTTTATCATTGGTACAGACAATCTGCCATTTCTACACCTGTATATATACGTGTGTGTGTGTGCGTGTGTGTATGTATGCGTGTGCATGTTGGTACTGTTGAGCAGTTCCAGACTAAGAGTCGTCCATTGGTCTAGGTATGACCATATACCAGTCAGTTTTCCATTTACCATCCAAGTTTTTATATAAGAAACATCTATATTTTAATAAGTGCCAATTCACTACCATGTAACAGTTTAAGGTATGTTCCCAAAACTAACTACCAACTTACCTTTTTAGTAGGTGGTTGGACCAAATATCTTCAATGAATTTTAGTGTAAAAACCAATGACCAAAGAGAAGCTTTCTGAGGTTCAAGGCTAAACTTAATTTAATAAATAATAATTTATTGGTTTTATGGGTGACCTCTTCCTTGCTCTGTGGCTTTAGAAACATTTCAAATCAAAATAATTGATGAGATGGGAATGTATTTTTTTGTTGTTACACCTTCAACGCCATCAAACCATTGAAAGAATTAAAACACTCAGATGTACTATTTAAGTTATGTCGGAAACCTGACTGACAAAACGTATAAAAGTAACTGACTAGGGTTGCCCTTTCTAATGGTTCTCTGTGCATGAAGCGGCCAGCTAGTAGAATTCCGTATCTGCGGTGATCAGAATTTTCCTAATGAATTCTAAATTCTGTTTTCCCACACACATCTCCCATTCATACCAAGTCGGGAGGCTGCGTTCAATGACTTCCTCTGCATGTATTTTATTGCTTTAGTTTGAGCATCCCTCATTTTAGATTTTATTTTTCTCTATCCTTTGTTTGCAATATTGTAGGGCTGTGGTTCAAAGGTATTTTGGGTTAATCTTTTATGTATTCCAGTAAAACAAGACGGTTCAAAGTGCATTTGTAGGATGACAAAAAATGTATTTCCATCCAACACCATTAAAAACGTGCTGAAGCTCATGTTGACTTTTGACATGGACATTTTGGCTGGAACTCAAAACACCCTAGCCGCTATAGGTTTGATTAACAAAATGAACTGCCGCTACAAATGTTTAACTACTACTTGAACTTAAAGCCTTTTATTCAGAGACTTTGGGACTTGAATAAAAAAAGGACTATCCAACGTGCCTCTTAGGGTTTTAGGTGCAGTTGTTTGTATGTGTGTACATGATGTAGGGAGGTGTCTGAAAAATGTGGAAGAGGTTTTTTCAACAGTTGAATGAATTGATTCAGTCACCCTTAAGCAAGGGGTGGAGCCATGTTCACCTCAATGTGCTCACAACACAGTGAGCTGCCTTCATCAAATACACTCAAGAGTTTCTGGCCTGTTTTATGTTTGTTTTTTAACTGAAAGTGGCAGGGAGCTGAGCCAAGTGTTATGAAGTTCTGCGAATGTCATCGGGCAATATTTCCGTTAGCTTGTTCCTATCATTCCCATCATTTATTTTTCTGATTTTTTCCATTTGTGTGTTGATAAAGGTGATAACTGCTGGATGCTTTAGGTCACCAACATAAAAAGGTACAGGTTTTCCTGTTGCCATTTGTGGTTGAAGAGACAAGGAGATGTTATTTATTCAGCACGCTCGAGTTTTAAGAGGAACTGCATGGAAGGCTACCTTGATTTAATTCCCTTTACCTTTGTTTCTGTATGAAGTATGTGTCAATATGTACTCCTCCGTGAGCCAGGACAGAGTCTGCGTCTTTATGGTCCGCCACTCAACGTACTGAAATGTCTGTTTATATTATACTTCTTCCACACAATAAAATGGTCCATGTTTTAAGGAAATATGAAGACTTACTTACTTCGCCTTGTTGAACTTGTCTTTACATTAGTCCACCAACATGGTCAAATGAGTACTATGTTTGTATTAACGTTTTACATTTAGAAAGTCAATAGGTACTTTAACCGTTGGCATCTATTTTGGGATGAGGTGGGGAAAGGGTTCAGTACAAATCCCCCCAAAACTAAAAAATGATGTGCATGTGAACACATACATATAATGTAGCATATAAAAACCTTTAAGACCTGATCCTAACTTGTTTCAGGAGCATACGACGGACACTCCCATTACACTACTAAAACTATAATGAGGTAGGCTTTACCAACTACACCTCAATATGTCAAGGTTTTTTTAATGAAATATTATCGAATGTTTTCTATTGCCGAAAGGATCCAGAAAACTGAGCATCTTATGATGCTTTAGTGTTACGGTTTAGTATTTTATTTTATTTTTTACAAGTGCAAAGTATAAACCAAAACAAATGAAATCACACATCAATAAAACATTCTCCTTATGATGAAAGTAATTTTACATCTATTCACATGTTCTCCTCTTTAGATATAGAGAAAAGTTCCCTTATTTTTGGTTTCAAAAAAGGGACTTTGGCGCCACCTGGTGTCGGAGTGCTTGCTATATAAAAGTTCAGCAGTGCAAATACTAAAAAGCACCTGAACTATGTTATTACCGTAGATATTCTGCAAAGATGTATTTATTTGTAATTGTATACCCACCACACCAGGTGTGTGACCAGACACAAACATTACCGGTTTCTTGGTTTAAACCTTCTTTGGCACATTTGTAATGATTGGCTTGGGCCTCGTCTTGAAAATGAGCTTCTTCTTGATAAGGGCTGTCACCGAGTAGGATGTGGAGGAAGGATCTCCTTGGCTGTCGGTTTCCATGGGTACCAGGTTGTTGTCGTCATGGCTGGCGGCGTCCTGCGCGTGACCAGGGAGCTTGGTGAGGACAGCGAAAGGCTTCTCCAGTTTGACCACTTTACCATACAGGATGTGATGCCCGACTATTAGTACGGGAATACCCTTGTGGAGGAAAGCAGAGCAACATTCATGAATACAGTAAATGTACCGGTGTGTGGAGACATGCCCATTCCACCACAAGAACCACGTTTTGAATGATCCAACAATTAGGCAATGCCCACTAAGTACATTTCACGAATAAAAGTACATTTCTCTTTAAGTCTTTCTGCCTGACACAAACACCAACACCTTTTCCGACATCAACTGGTTTACCCAACTCTGCAGTCTGAAAAATTTTAACACCACGCCGGCATTCCTCCCGGCCATGCTGGACACTTCACACAGTGACATCTCTTACTACTACATACCTCTTTAGTGTAGAGCAGGTCGCCCATGGCGTTCCCGGCCAGACCAGAGTTCTGCCTGGATACCACTTCACCCTGCAGTTCAACCAGCAGCCACTCTGGAGCGGCACCGCTGCCCACACTGCTTCTACAAGACAAGGTGGTACAAAGAGGAAGAGTACATCAGCCCTGGTACAACCAACAAACACGTTAACCCCATTACGGCTGTGAGGAGGCCTGCATGCATTCATGAATACTAATGTGAAGCTAGAAAATATATGAATGATCAATAGTACCACGATATCCAATATGTTTAAATCCCACATTTAATACAATATGCCTTATTAATGGTGTCTAAACGTGCCTAACTAATCGGAAGGGCAATATTAAAGTGGATAGAATAATTGAACTACATTCGTCAATGATCTCATATTTAAACAATGTGACCTAATAAACAAATAATTATATTTGTTGATATAGCGAGTAATAATACACATTTGTTTTATCTGAAGGAAAGATTACATTACTGAATAGAATGTGTGTCTCATATTTACTGGCCTGTGGAAGTGTAAAAAACACCCCAATAATTCATAACACAATACGTTGCCTAAAAAAACGTAACCACCTACCTTATTACTATTTGGACCATTGCCCTATTGGTTGTCGACCCCTGTTCAGATGTTGGCCAGTGTTCAGCGTTGTTTTAGATTACTGGGTGCAATGCAATATCCTCGCATTGCATTACATAACAGGGAATCTATACGCATTCAACCCGACCGGCTTTCGAAACAGAACGTCATCAAAATGTAACACTACAACTGTTGCGTTGTTGTTGAGTTGTTTCTGACATTTGCTTATTTCTTCTTTCCCGCCAGCAGTCCGTAGTTCCTAGTTCCATGACGTATTTCCGTTTTATGACGACAGTGCCGATTGTATCCGGTTCAAAGGCTCTCAACGTGGGTCACTACTGTTTTCAACGTGTGCCCCTAGTAGAAATAATAAAAGGATACTTATAGAGCTAAATAAAGAAACAACACACAGTGAGTACCGTTAAAATATCAACAGTAGATCGTTACGTATGTCTAGAGCCTCTTCTATATCTCTATGAGTGTATTATGAAAAGTTTATCCTTTGCTAATAGCTAGCTTCTAATCTACTCCTTGTTTATGGGGCAACTGTTAATTAAATGTATGCCCTGTTTCTGTGACATAATAATCTCAGCATTTTATGTTTTCAGACCTAGGTGACAATGGGGGAATTCAAAGTGCACCGGGTGCGGTTCTTCGACTACATGCCCAGTGCCATCAGTGCCATGGCATTCAACGTGCACACAGAGAGACTCGCGGTGGCTCGTGCTGACGGGACGGTAGAGATCTACAACTTTGCGGACTACTGCTTTCAAGAAATGGTGCGAATTTGCATGCACTGACAATTCACAATATATATATATTTCTCTCCCTAAATGCTGTTATCACAAGATCACTGCACATTATGGCACAATTGACCTGCTGTCATATGGAACATCATTTGCAGTGATCTTTTTCTAAATACTAGACACAACATTAAAGTGCATAACCTTTCAAGGACTAGCAAGGAAGTGTAGCTCTTGAGTGCTCACATTCAAATGTGATCTGCAGGTGATCCCGGGAAAGGATGGCAGGACGGTCGAGGCACTCTGCTGGGCTGGGCAGCGTCTGTTCAGTACAGGTCTCAACGGAGAGATTGTCGAGTATGACCTGGAGAACCTGAGGTCAAAGTACACCGTGGAGGCGTACGGGGGACCCGTCTGGACCATCAGCAGCAACAGTCAGGGGACACAACTTGCGGTCAGTCACGTAACTGCCTGATGTTCTCTTGTTTTAGCCAAACGCAATGCTGAAGTCTCACGTTGTCATTGCATCCTCTTTAAGGTCGGTTGTGAGGATGGGACAGTGAAAATCTTTGAACTTGTGGAAGACAGTATTCAGTTTCAAAGGAACTTTGACAGACTGAAAGGTAAGTTGGTTGACAAAAAGCACAGGGCTTTTATTTAGTGTCCAGGGAAAAAAAACATTGAAAATCAATATCACCAATCTAATAGTGTGAAATATTGTACTATGTCAGTCTTATGACCAAGACTCCTTTTTCAACAAGCTATTTTGTTTTACAATCGAATATCGTCCAAACAGAAATCTGTATTGTAAGCCTCTATCCAAACCTTTAATACCTGTTTTAATGTGGCTGATATTGTTATAGGAATTAACATGTAATAATTAATCAAGCTGATAACAACTCTAGCCATAAGCACAGATATTGTATTGGTGTTTGTTGTAACATGTGGAATTGTCATTGCACTCTCCTAGGTCGTGTCCTATCTCTTTCGTGGCATCCATCTGGTACACAAATTGCTGCTGGCACCATGGACATGATCCGTGTGTTTAACGTCGACTCAGGTGAGACCTGTGCAGTGTTATTACAGTGTTATTACAGTGGGGTAAAGTGTGTACACCACAATGTCTTCGGAAGAACATGCAGTCCGATCTCCCGCATAGATACGTTTCTGGTCACGGTGTAGAGTTGATGTTAATACTAAATTGGACGGTGGTGGTACAGATAATCTTTGATTACGTGAATTCTATTTAAGGTACAATATGTAACATTTTAGGTGGAAATGTGCTTTAAAACCCATTTGGTCATGTAGATACTAACTAACTAACTGACTACAGGGATCTGGGTTAGCTCTGACTGCTGGGTCTGCAAGTATTTTTCAGCGAGCCTCACTTTTTGAAGGGGGGGTGGGTTTGAAGGGATGAGGAGCAGAGTGGTTTTGTTTCAACATTAATACGAGAGCTTGCTTGAAATGGTAAATCGTACATACTGTACCTTTTTTAATAACAAGTACTCTTGGGTATAACCGCAGGTACTTTTGCATAGTTTGAAGGGAAAAGTAAAAGTTATCTTATATTGCTTTTTGAATCTAAAACTGGCCTACTTGTGCCTGAGTTTCTGCTGGTGTCTGAGTCTACTGCCCCATGTGCATGAGCAGACCCTTTAACGTTGCCAAACCCCTTATAGGCCACGCCACTCAAAGGATGATGGTGGATAGGGCTGCGGGGGCGAATAAGAAGAAAGAAGTGGCGGTCTGGAGGGTGGTCTTCCTGTCGGACAACACAATCGTCAGCGGCGACTCTGCCGGGAAGGTCCAGGTGTGGGACAGCCAGATGGGCACGCTGATCCGCACTCACCTGGTCACCAAATGGGACGTCATGGCGCTGGCAGTGTCCCGGGTGAGCTTGAATGGGGCCCATAGTTTTCTGTCTGTAGTAACGGACGTAAATCTCAATAAAATGTTCTAAAACGTTCTTCATTAGTCAACATGGTTTTCAGGCTTTTGAGGTCCACACAGAAAACTTTTGAAATAGTCATTGTTGAATAAAGTGTTATGTTTGTTCTTCACTAATCCTTGTTTTATGCATCTGGAGTCCACTCTCGAAACAGCTTGCTGAGCAGTTATTTTCCTGCCCTGTTTCTAACCTCATTAGAGAACCTGCTCTGCTGATGTGTGGCGTCATGCTGAGTGTCTGAATGTGTTGCGGACAGGACGAGAGCAGCCTGCTGGCGGGGACGTCGGAAGGCAGCGTGGTCCAGTTCCAGTTCATCTCGGCCAACCTGGATCAGCCCGACAAGGAGTGGGTGCGCACCAGGACCTTGAAGAGCCACTCGCACGACGTCCGGGCTCTGGTTCACACGGAGACCGCCGCCGTTTCAGGAGGTCAGTGTGGATTCTGCTTGCAGGCTT
Organism: Trisopterus minutus; assembly: GCA_027122715.1. Classification (NCBI taxonomy): domain Eukaryota; kingdom Metazoa; phylum Chordata; class Actinopteri; order Gadiformes; family Gadidae; genus Trisopterus; species Trisopterus minutus. Next base: position 15,690,339 of record JAOPUD010000162.1, read on the forward strand.
AGGATCATTATTATCAGGTCAAATGGATTTTGCAATTGATCGCTCCATTGCACCAATAAATTAAACTAAGCCAACTAAAGAGGCAACATTTTTTGACACTGTTAATAATGTTTTTGTAATAATTTCTAAGAATGTAAATGTTGAAATAATTAAACTCCGAGATACTGATTGTTACTCCATTGTTATTCTCCCAGGAAATGATACGCATCTGGTAGTCAGACCCTTTATGGAGAAAGTTGTTAAGGGCAGCAAGGAATCTGCCCCGTGCAAAATCACCTTCCCACATGTGAGTACCAACTCCACCTGCAAATCTGATATTAAAGTTAAAACAAATTATCGTCAACTGTTTTTTTTAGGCAATGGCTTGTATTGTTCTCTTGGCTGCTCTTTATTAAACCTTGACCGTTTCGGTCTGTTGTCCATGTAGAGAAGCCTGGTGTCGTGTGGGAAGGCCGCAGGAATTCTGCTCTTCCAGTTTCCTGAACGCTTAGAGGTCTGGAGACTCGGGGAAAGCAATGAAAACGGTGGGTGGGGCAACATTACACTGGAATACATATCAATAACTATAGATTACAATGATTTAAGAGTGCATGTGTGTAAAAATTCCCTATTTTGTACTAATTGTTACTTCTATTTGCTTTTCGTGTACCTTTTTATAGGGAGACCAGGGGAGGAGCTCTCTATAAAGAGGAAACCAGAGGCCTTGATTCACCTGAAGAGAAAGGTGTGTGCTTCAACCAGATTCTGTAATCGCAACCTTGACCTTAAAAGCGGTGAGCTCACCGTGTGTACGTGTGTTCTCTGCAGGGCGACGATCACATTTGCTGCAGTGCTCTGTCTCCATGTGGAGGCTGGCTGGCCTACGCCTCCGCCTCCAGCGTCCGTCTCTTCCAACTCCAGTATGACAACGACAGCATCACCGTCACTAAGGTAGAGACAGGGCCGGGTCGCTGAGGTTCTGGCTCTTGGGTTGTTTTGTGCACGGTAAAAGCTCCCAGGCTGTCACTCACTATTTGGACTTAATGTTAATTACATTTATCTGTGCCGCTTGGGAGTAACCTCAGAGGCTCAAAGCGCAGCGCGCATATGAAAGCTGAACTTTCTTGCGCCGCATACTCACTCATCTAGGCCATTTGATTTGATCCGCTGAATATGAAAGTGTCAAAGTGGCAGGCTGAGGCAGCATAAATAGACCCCACACCGGAAAAGAAACACAAACTGTCTGCTCCACCATGCACTTTCGCTCTACCTGTGATAAGGGCTGAACGATTAATTTAATTCAAACCCACATCGCAATGTTATAGAATGCGTTTGTGTTGTGTTGTTATTCTTTTGTGATTTGTTACTGTTACGACTGGAGATCAGTAAGATCATATTTATTTTTCTTTTACTGTTCAAATAAGTCAAATAAATATGTTATATCAATTATTGCATCAATTCATCATTCAACACATAGGCCTGGCCAAAAGGAAAGAGCAGTTTATGCTACATTGACTGCTTCCAATGTTGTGTTGGTCATACTATAGAATGATTTATTGCTTTTTTAGTGAATAAAACAACTTAATCAATGTTGTGCCAAGAGATTCCCACCCCTATAAGGAACTGTAAAAACAAATCACATTCTATATCGCAATCGCAATATTGGTTGAAATTAGATTACATTATTTTCCCAAATCATTAAGCCCTACCTGCAATGTGGAAATCCTCATGGCTGAACATAGGAGAAGAATGAAAGCGGATGTGCTCTATGGATATACTGTAAACGCTCTAAACTTGAGGTCCAGGCAGTAAGCCTGGAACGTCCTCTTCCGACAGTCGTGTGGAGTTCTCTCCCGCACCCCTTAAACCTTTTGGTATTCTTCCTCCCGTCCAGGTTAAGCTGCCTAAGGTCCTTCGCTGGGCCAACCAGCTGTGCTTCTCCGCCGACTCCTCCAGACTCTTCGCATCTTTCAGCCAGTCATCAGTCCTCGTCTTTGCTCTTAGCCAGTCAGAGGCCAAATACGTGCACACCCTCAAACCCAAATCAGGTGAGACAACTGTACTAACATCACATCTATCATGAGTCCCCACTTAATTGAAAGGGGGGAAAAAAATGCTTCCGGTTTCAAGGTTTTATCGTGTGGTTTAAACCCACTGAGAATGATGGTATATAACTATTTGTGTTCTCTGTACCCCACTACTTCCCTTCTCCCTCCCACCTGCAGTTTCTAAGCAGGCGGTTCACCTGATGTCCACAAGCGACGATGGCCAGTGGCTAGCCACCGCCAACTCTGACTGTGAGGTCCACGTCTACAACCTCAAAAAACTCAAGGTGTGGAACGGGGGCTTACTGCATGGGTGGAATGGGAAATTCTGGTTTCCACGTGCTCTGACTTGTTTTATCCATACCATTGCGACATAATCAAACCACTAACATGTCTGTGTGTAGTACCACTGTACGGTCCCAGTGTACAGCTCCTGTCCCAGTGCCATGGCCATCCACCCAACAGGCAGTAACGTTGTCATGGTGCACGCTGACCAGAAGGTATGCGTTCGGCCCTCATCAAATCGATTACTATAGTTGGTTGCACTACGCCAATGTGTATATTTAGTGGTGCCGACCTCCCCTGCTCAACGATGATGATGCAGCCAGATCCTAAAGAGATTGAGGAGGTAGTGGAGAAATCGGCATGTTTATTTTACGGCCTCTCCTTTTCTCTCTGGCTGTAGATCTTTGAGTACTCCTTGGTGCAGAAGGAGTACACCGAGTGGAGTCGCAGCCTGCAGAAAAAGGGCCTTCACCGCTCGTGGCTTAACAGGGCCGCACCCGTCACCCACGTCTCCTTCAGCGCCAGAAACCCAGACTACATCATCCTGCATGACATGTCCATGTTCTGCATCATCGACAAGAGTCTGGTATGTGCCCCGCACGGCCGTCAGTTTTTTCCCGTCTTGCCGTGGCTTTCCAATGAACTGTCAACAACCTCAAATCAGACCTAGCCTCTTTTTACCCCCCCGACGCACACAGCCACTTCCGGAGAAAGACTCTGACCTGTGCAATCAAAATCAACTACGTTCTATGAATGAGGAAGCGAGGGTCAAAGACAGCCACGCCTTCAAGATTTGCGAGTTGTTCAAGGTAAGAATAGCTGTGCTGTCTGCTCAGTGTGCCATGTTGGATCCTTACCACAGGTCTAATTCACTTTGTAGCCGCGTCCCGAAGGCTAGACCTCCGTGGGCTGCATTTCTCGGCTGCTATTTCCTCGAGGGCTGGTAAAGAATGCTTCTAATGAGGCCAAGAAATGCTCCCTCATTCTGAGAAATTCCAAGGGCACGGTTTGTCCCTCGTAGCCTTCTATCAATGGCAGTTCCAGCATGTCCTGACTTCATTTATAATGTAAAATATTTTTCAGTATAAAAACTCCATTATACGCATCTACTTAGAAAAAATATATAAGATTGTGGGTGCAGATTGTAAACCCTTCTGTTTTTTCAACTATATGAATAAGTTTAATCAGAAGATACTTATTAGCTATGCTAGCTAGTGTGACTGTCCGCACTGTGTGTACTGCGTCTGTTTGCATAATGTATAAATAAGCCAAACATGATCTTTCACACATCACACTCTCACATGCTGAGGAGGAAAACAACCTGGTGATGTAGTAGGCCACAGCCATGTCCAATCGTCTAATTTATGCAGCACAAACGATGAGAAGCATCTCATTTATAATTCCTATCTTTATTTAAGAACCTGCTTTGCGTGGGCTTGCTGGAGGACCATTCCCTTGTCGTGGTGGAGCGCCCCCTATTGGACATCGCCACTCGGTTACCTGCACCGGTTCGACAGAAGAAGTTTGCTACATAGAGCGTCGTCGGATACCAGTGCTGGTTTTCCTGGTGGCATCGGAGCCCTCTCAATACTGCTTGCAGCCGATATCAGTCATTTCTGGGAGGTCCCAAAAGCTGTTTGAATGGTCAAGCAAGGCAGGCGGATATTGTCCTATTTAGTATGTGTATATTGAATGCATTCATGATGGCAGACGTGAACACTTGAGTCCTCACAGAAAAGCCCAATAACGGACTTCAATGGAGTTTTTAAATCAGAACAAAGATATGTGTTGTTTCACATACTAGCCCTGGCCGAGTCCGAATTGTCTCTTTACTCTCCTCCCTTTTAATCTTTCATTGAGGTTCTATATCATGGACATCTAATGTGTAGCGCTGATGCTCCCATGAGTGCATCTGAAACAAGGCCTGACTTTGAGAGTGGGCGGATTGAGTTACACACAACAGTTTATGAGGATGTTTTAAAAGAAGCTATGGAAGTCAACTCAATTCTAGCGATTTTATGCTACCAGTGTCCAAAACTCCCACTCCCATGCTTTGTAAAGATTTCTAATGTAATAAATATAACTATTTCCAAAAGTGTTTCATACAGATTATTACCCCCCCCCCCTCTGAAATCTAAAGGTTGACACATTTATAAGGTAGCAGGATAGACAAGGAGAACTAAATATACATTTAATGTGTTGTTCCACACATTGGCTGTATCTATAGTAGAGTATTATAGAATAATTAACTGCAGCATTTGAAGGGACATTTGCGTCTGAAATACAGGGTTCTTGACAAGATTGAAGATTAAATGTGCCTTGAGAAATATGTTTTGAACGTAGAGTAAAACAAACTCAGGAACAAGCCATGCCAATAATCAAACTACCGGTAATATAACCATTTCTGTTTCAGTTACTTCATCCAATGATACATTTCGTATACTTAGTTGTTGAAACAAACGGTGGCAGGTTTAACATATGTTTGCTTGAAAGGTACCCAAGAAGGATTTAATCTGACAAGCATGGGGACACAATATGTACTGGCATTTATTTAATTTAATGTACATGAGTGAGGGACAAGGGACTTCAAGGGACCTTCCTACTATGCCAAGAATACTAATCCAAAGCCTCACTGAATACATGACAAAAAATATCATTCATGTTCAATTTCAAAGAGCACTAAAAATGGTGTTCAGTGTCGCCTTAATGGATACCAAGGAATTAGTTTTCAGGGCCTGTAATGCACCCTTGAATGATTTGCCTGATTCTGTGCGTGTCTGCTTGTAAGACTTTGTTTTGAGGATCGATCTTTAAAGCTGCCAAGTAATCTTGAAGACCTGTCAAAAAAAACAATTGACAAAGTCAAAGTTTGACCTTGGCTGGCAGTGTTTCCTAGTATGGTGGATCATTAAAAAGCTTATTGATCACTTAGTTCAGCACTGTCATTGAGCACTTAAGGAGAGTCTTTCCTACCTTCGGTATAGAGCTCCAGCTCACAGAAAGCAGTGCCCCGCCTCACGTGGGCTCTTGCTCGGGCCGATGCGTTGTCAGCTACGGGCGGGGTCAGAAGATCCAGGGCCTGAGGAACACATCATGGCTATTTGCACCACCCTCCTCTTCAAATCCTGTGCTCCTGTTACATCTTTTTCATGTAGCTAGATGTTTATTAATATGATCATATGGCTGAGTCTGATACTGACCTTGGACGTATCCTCAAGAGCTTTATGGAGGTTTCTTAATTTGAGATGACAGGCGGCCCTGTTCGAGTAGAAGGCTGGGATCTTGCTGTTCAGCCTGATCGCCAGGTTGTATGCATTCACTGCACCTTGATAGTTTCCAGTTGAAAAATATTTGCTAAAAAAAAGAACGGTTATTAACCTTAATTAATGACAAAACCATGCCAGTCAAGATGTCTGGTGAATGCGTATTTACTGTACTTACTCGCCCTTTTCCTTCAACCAGTCTGGATTCCTCTCCTCATCACTGAGATCCTTCAGTTCGGCAGCCAGCTCTGTGTTTCCTGCGCGTCTGGCCTCAGCCTGCTTTCTTAGCCACTGTTAGGACAGAAGAGCTTTGTCTAGTGTAACATAAGCAGGTCCCTTATATAGGTGGAGAGAATGGATGCTAGTCTTTGTTTTTTCACAGCAGTAAATGTTGTTTGGGCCATGTATACCAAGTTTGTTCTGCAAAGAGAGAAGGAGTGAGAAAGAAAATATCCCGGGGACAAGTGTAAACGGCGGCCAAACAGAGCTTTTTCCAGTGCTGATTTGTGATCCGCTTTTAAATCTCCAAAGGTAGGCGGTACTTTGTCATTTTTCTTGTTTTATTGTCGCATTCATTTGGTTACACAGTTGTCAAACTGTACGGTTACTAACTGGTTATGATCAAACTAGTAATTGACCACTTTCTCTCCGACGTGGGACATAGAGGGAGAACCAAAGGAAAGCCATACCTCCTCCTCTTCTGGCACCCGGGACTCCCGAAGGGCTGTCGGGAACACTCTCGGTGTGAATTTGATCTGGATCGTTCCGGAAGACCTCGGCGCAGGTAAGTCCACTTGTTCTTTTCTGCTGCCTGCTCTGGAGGAGGTTGGACCTGCAGGTAAGAAGATGATGAGTACAGTTCAACAAATACAAAACGACAACAATAATAGGCTAAATAACAATCGGAATACTCAAAGTAACCATGGCTTAACTTACAATAATAGCAAAAAAATGTATCAGATTTTAAGAGAATTGGTAACAGAGCAGTTTCTGGGAGTGGCGGCACATACCAACCTCTGCATAATACTTTATTTGTTATTAAAAACAAGTGTACAGGAATCTGCTTACCAGGGGTGACACTGTAGCCATGTGAAGCCTGGTGTAGGCTTTGAACTTTATCCCTGTTGGTCAGTTTGATTGGTGGTTTTTCCACAGCTGTTTGAATCTGTCTTTTTTTCCATCCTTCAAGTTCTGCTGTTGCTTTCTCTCGTTCTTCATCCTTCATCTTCTGAATCAAGGCTCTTTCTTCCTGTTCAAGCTGGCGAGGTCATGACAATGATTGAAATGTAAATAGATAACAAAGAGTCAGGTCAAAGTTTGCCTTCTCTTAAATAATGATATATATATTTTTTAGAATTTTACCTACCTTCATCATCGTCTCCAGGGCATATTTTTTCTCTTGTTGCTTTTTCACAGCTTTTTCTTTGCGGCCATCCGCAGACTTTTCCATATGAGTCTGCAATGCTCTTTCTCGAATTTCTTTCTTTGTCTGTTTATCATCTGAAACGTATTCAATGGAGAAAAAGATAGATCTGTGTCAGGTCGTCTTGTCATGCATATATGGGTTCCAGAACAGCCAGGTATAAAGCCAAAGACAGTTCACAACTAGTATGGTGAGGTGAAAAGTACAGAAGGGCATCTCTTGCTTACTAATACTTAAAACGAGGTGGTCCCATAGTCGGTGGATCTTTTTCGGCAGAGAGATGACCGCTACTCCGTTCCCAATCTTGGCCGTGCTTTTGGCTTCGTCTACAGCTTCAAATAGAAATGCCTCCAACAGGAACGGTGGGAAGTGGACCTGTCGGTACACGGGGTCGCGTTGAGATGACGGGTAACACAACACAACAATACTTGATCAACACAAACACTCGCTTAGCACGCACGGCCCGGCTCTACCTTGAGGTACTCGTCGGTGGAGAGTATGTCGACGTGCTCAGCCGTAGCCCCTTTCAGAGGTACGCGGAGGTGAACCATCGATTCCGTTTGCGTCCAGGTATAATCTTGGACCATCAAAGGCATGTTTTAGCGGTGCTTGTAGTTCCTATAGCGGACAGACCGAAGTGGACACCCTATTGTGGGGATGAGCGGATGTATTTCAATTAACAACAGACTCGGGCGGGGGGGGGGAACTCAAGTTTCGATTGCAAGCTGCGTGTGAGACCGAGTGGAGGCTACGCGGCGCTGCGGTGAGGCGGGAGGAGGACGGCAGAGTTCTAGAGTCTTAGCGAACTGCGTCTCGTTGCCATGGTGACCCTTTGACGCTGTCTGTGTCTCTGTTTGTGCGCGCGCGCTAAGTGTGTCCGTCTCGATCAGGGGTTTGGATAATTTTATTTATTTATTAATGTTGTCGATTATTTGAAGAGATGGGAGTCGGGTTGCTGATTGATCTCGTGTCATGTGGAGGCTATATCGTTATTATATCTAGTTCTATAGTAGAACTAGATATAATAGTTAATTCGTGACTGTCCAACAGGGGGCGCTAAAGGGTTGGACTTTGTCAAGGTGCGCTGGAAATGTTTGTTGGTTATCGAAACAATAGTTATTATGTAGCAGCAGCCAAAAGGGAATCTGGGGAAGGATTTACTAGTAAAAAATTTTCACACACACACACACACACACACACACACACACACACACACACACACACGCACCACACACACACACACACACACACACACACACACACACACACACACACACACACACACACACACACACACACA
>JAOPUD010000162.1:15849622-15860483 GCA_027122715.1 Trisopterus minutus
CACACACACACACACACACACACACACACACACACACACACACACACACACACACACACGCACACACACACACACATCTAACATTTCACCGTTTCAGTGGGACAGAGAATCGTCAATTATTGTTCAATGTCTTTATATTCTTCATTGCTTATAGCTTGCTCGTACCTCAAACTGAGGCTCTGAATTTATTGGCCATATCATACCTGCCAAAACTAGATTGCAGTGGCAATATTTCGCGTTTGATTGTGGCTGTCCCTTGTCATGCATCCATTCATTTTTTTTAGCGCTCAACTTTGTCATTTTAAATACATACTTCAACATACATCGCTCAGCGATGGCATCCATCTTCTGGAATGCCAGGCATGAGTTCGCGTGCCAACAGTTGAATCATGTCGGTGCGCAGGGACAGTAGACCTGTCCCGGCTTGTAGGAGCAATGACCTCATGGCGAAGGCTGCTCTTCATTCCTCTGTGTTTTCTCCCATTCCTCCCGTCTTGTGATCTTAACCAACAACATTCTTGTGTCTTAGCGCAGGAATTCAAGCAATGTCACACGGGGCGTTTATAGACTGCTGACGTTTTGCGGCTGTGCCCTGAACAGTGTGGGGTGGATGGATTTACAGGACTGTCCCTCAAATGCAGTGACATGTTAATGGGGGTAACAATCATCTGGTCTGCCTGTTGATTGTCTTGAGTCGCTGACTGAAAATGACAATGAAAAAATACGGTAAAACATATAGTTGCAATAGGCAGTGTGTTCTGAGATGCTCGACTACGATGCTAGAACTACAGGGAAGAAAACATGGATCTTTAGAAAAGGAGAGCAGCTCGAGGCAGAATCTTCAGCATCTATAATCCTCAGGATGGGATTTTGCCTAATATAGCCGAGCTGTATGTCCCCCATTTGATTGACCCACCTATTTATTTATATTTGACCGACATGAGGGGAAACTGTGCTCAACATAGGCGTACAATAGGCCCAGTAGAGACGTGGATGTCCTTCCTACATCGACCCGAGAGAATTACATCAACCACAGAAATTCAGCTTTTGGCAGAACTATTTAGTCTATTTTTATCTATATAACAAAGTAGATTTTGCCTGCATAAGGTGTAGCTTTCCTGAACCCAGTTCCGCTCTCATGTATACAGCAATGGTGCACTGCTGTGCTGCAGGACTACTTACAAAATAAAGCTGTGTGATATTATTTTTATTTGAACAAGCTAGATGTCTTGAGCATCAGATTCAGCCGCTACGTGACCTTGGATTCCACATCCTCGGGAAGTTGGAAATAAAAATGTATGGATTTAAGAAAAAAAAAGATGTTTCTTGTATTCAACAAAAATATAGGCATACCAAAGCCTGCTATATAACTCTGACATACCAGCACAACCAAACAAATAGGTGAGAAATTACCATTTCAGTGGTTATATTTTCTTCCAAGTGGTTAATTGGCGTTCTCCTCTCAAGCGTCTCCTTCTCAACCAATCAAAGTGCATCGACGTTCGTCCTTATTAGCACACTAATTAGGTTCCGCAGTCAGTCGCACCCCTCGCGCACAAGGGGGCATGGTAATTCAAGCGTCCGACTGCGGAAACCAACGTTGCGTTTAGCGTAGTTCGCATCCAGCTTTGTTGTTGCTAGCAAACTCAAAAAAAAAACATCACTTGTTTGTGTGTTTGTGTGTTTGTGAGGTGGTTTTGACTAAGTCACCTGGACAAATGTGGCCACCAACAATGCCGTGACGCCTTCACACTTCACACTAACCCTACACTTTGGGTATGACTAGCATCTCATTATATATATATATTTTTACAAAAAACACCACAGAGGTACTTAAAGACATGTGGTACAGGAAAACGGTGGAGTGTGCACTTAAAAATATGATTTTAAGTTCTCCTAGAATACAGAATATCTAGAACTCAATGGGATATGATGATTTTACCATCAAATGTTCACATGTATTTTACCATCAAATGTTCAGATGTTCCATCCCCTTAAACAAGCATTATATTGCTAGTCAACATTGCTCTGCTAATCATAGGTTGTGTTTGAGTGCAGTGGTTTGTGTATACTTTTGTATTACCTGGGGTCGACCAGCTGACAGACTTGACCCTAGGCCTGCATCCCCATGTGACCCTCCCCCATCCACCTAACTCTGAAATGTCTTGGATTATAGGTCAAGTGTGAAGAAGGGAAAGAAGACAACTCAACGATAAGGTATTGGACGGTACCGTACACAATTTGTCAATGGCTTGTTTGGTATACAAACATCTACAAGCCCGCTTGGGTTGAAGGGCATCACCTGAAACACTGCATTGGCTTTAGCCCTACTTCTGGTGGGGTCCTTTTGCACAGCCCTTTGTCAACTGGTATCGGTGCGGACAGTGCTAAACAATTCCTACATTGTGACATCCCCAAAGTAAAGGCCATCTTGATCCATCCATGCTTTACCACACTAGACTTGTGGAAGCCTTTCAGAGATGAAAGACTGACTAGAAGAGTCAACGGGCATGACAGGGTTTGCTCTGTGTTTAACTGGTTGGTTTAGGCATGTTAGAATGTTGGCGTATGTTGGAGTAGATGCTGTTCTTGGACACACTACTAGCAACACTCCAATTTCATATTTACTTCCAATACATATGAAGCAGCTGTTTACTGCTGCTTGAGGTTGAATTCGGTCCAATGCATTCCGGTGCTTTCCTTCTGTGCAATGTGTTTTCCTTCTGTGCTTTATTTGATTAGCATCTGGCAGTGACCTTTGTACAGGTTACCATCAACTAACAGTGTTGACTGTTTTGTGGGACTTTTTTGCTCTGCTAGTTTTTTCCCATGTAACACATTTTCTTACAGTTTTGTCTACGGTTTGCTCCAATGATTGACTGTAGGGGAACACACGCTTGTTGTTTTTAGAATAAAGATTGGCATCTCTGATCTTCATTGGCAAATTCAGCTGCTTCAGTGTGACAAAATTGTAAGACTCATTTCTAAATTGTTATGTTTATAATTTGCAATTTTATCAATCGTCAATTGGAAGATATGTACAAACATCAGCAAAAAAAGACAAGTAAAGTTGACCAAATTATATTGTAACTACTTGAATATTGATCATGTTCTATAAGTATTGTGTTTTCTCCCCCAGGTGCAGTTCAATTCAGACTCGGGTTGTTCCTCCCCACTGCAGTTCACCGCTAGGTGAGTTTTTCCGTTGATTCATTTGTTTATTCCATCCATGAATAATGTACTTCCAGTAAAGAATAAAGTGCTGCCATTATGAGGCTTTATTTTCCACACATTTGTCCACCCATTTTAATTTAACTTAACTTAATTTGTTATCACTTCAACACCTTTGTCAGGGGAGGCATGGATGTTTCAGGATTAAGATGTTCTTTCCTGGGTAGTTCTTGTTGCTGTTGAATTGATTGATTAGAACCAGTGGTGGATGGTCAATAGCTACATACTGTACATGACACTGCTGGACATAATTATTTGACATGAAAAAATTATCGCTGTGAATTGTGGCAATGCAAGAAGGACTTTGTATCAATCATTGTTAGGACAATATTCCATCTGCTGCCGCTGCATAGAACACATTGGTTATCATAAAATAATACAAAGCCTCAGCAATCTTTGATTCAAGTATTCTCCTTTAAAAAACACAAGGAGGCACATTGCAGATACAGACAGCTAACCCTGCAATTGTGGGGGGGGGGGGAAGTTAAGGCTGTTAACCTCAGGGTAGACATTCAATCTTGTGCTGCGTTGGGATATTTACAGTGGTCGTTGCCTTAGGAATCAGGGATGGCACGCAGGGTGTGTTTGCTCTGTGAAGAGCACGTCGGAGACTATAGGTGGTGGCTAGTAGGATTAGTAGGCTGTGCATATCATGTTAGCAGGATGGGAGTCAGTTTATATCAAATTTAAGTGATTACAATTTGAGTCATTGAAATTAATGGACATGTCGATTCACATTGTACAGCAGCGACAAGTAGCCTGTCGTCTATTTTATGGCACCAAGTATGCGTCTTAAGTCACCAGACAAGCCTTGCTACTCACCTCTTATGTGTATCTGTGACTGCATGTACACATTGGTGAGATAAATTGGCGGATCGTTCTGTACGCATATTGTTTGTGGTGTTACATAACACACCTCTAGAACATGGTTACATTACCAAAGTCAAGCTGAATATTAAGAAGTAATGGCCACACTATCTAAATTCCATTTTATCGTGCCATGTATTCATGTTCAAAGTCCTTCTTCTAATGGCTTCGTGGCAGATGGATATGAGAAGTGTTTACAGGCACGTCTCGCAATTAGATGCCCTTGGGAACAGAAGTTCCACTTCAAATGGTACAACTCATCAACAATTTACTTGGTTGCAACATTTCCAAGTTTCTACGTGGCTGATGGATACCATACAGCCCATACCATGTGACTCACACCAGGACTAGAAATGACTCCACTTCAACCATAAAAGGTTAGCAGTTTAGCTCAAACATGTTGTTGTAAATTGACTATACACATCCCCAAACACATGCATGAAAAAAAATATATTTGTGTGATCATTTTATTTTTTTCTTCCATCAGTAAAAACATCCAAATCTCATCTCTTGCAAAAAGAAGTCCTTCACATATTCAACTCCCACCATAATCAGATTTAATTTAAAAAGTCCTCGTTGTCCAATAAAAAGTTTGTTCAAAAATGCAGAAAAAACAATCTCCTCTTCTCCCTTCATTTTCCAATTCATACAAAAGTTCCTGAAGTCTTTCTCAAAGTTGTGTGCCATCTCTTTCCAACATGTAACTGTCAGAGTTGAAGAAACTCCAAGGGTAATGATAGTGGATGCTTTTATCCTCCCTCATTTTAGTGTCATTTTTGTCACGTATCCAAATCCGCAATGTGTGAAAACCTTGTTTCTCCGACTTGACTGGAATATGCCCTTAATGAGCCATTAAAACATACAAAATGGGAAGAAAAAATTAACTTAAAAGAAACAAAGAGCACATTCATTCCTTAGTGTGTCATTGGTTGGTTGTCATTGCCATAACATGCTATTCCTTTTTCATAAGACTCATTAAGATGTGGATCAGCCCAGTTGCAGAAGGATGGGCAGAAAAAGGCTTAATATGTTTGGTTTGAACTGAATATCTTTGACTTTTGAGCATGGGTTCAAACAAGCTGATCTAGAATACACAAGCCAACAGATGTTTAGTTATTTTTATAATATACATAAAACCATCAACCAACTACATATTAATGATGGAAGTTAGCATTTCCACTGACTGCTACATAGGGCTGAGCGATAATTCCATAATTATCTTTCAGTAGCATGTTCTTAATCATATTCATTATAATAAGTGTTGTAGTGTCTTGATTTTGATAATATACGACATAAGACTTCCATCTTGCAACAATACAAGTTTTGATATATATAAAATAGAATTGCACTTATATATTGTCAGAGTCACAGTACCATGTGCTCATTGCACATATGTTACACCTGCACTTAATCGTTGTCCACAGATTAGCGCTGTTTGGATGCTAAACTGTGTTACATTGTACTTGCAATGACAATACATTTCATCAAAAGAAGTATGAATTTTGATCTGATATACCTGAAATTATGACATATTTTCAATGATAACTTGATAACTTTTGAATGCACATGAAACGTTTTTGCACATATCTTATGACTATTTTGTTAAGTCTTAAAAGTCCTAGTCTTAATACTGCCCAGCCGTACATCTAGAGCACTTCATAAGGCATGGCTGAAAGACAACAGGGGGAAAAGTTGGCTGTGGCAGATGCCAAAAATTCACTTAGTAAAGTGGCCCCAAATGATGAGCTAATACATCTGTAAAAACCAATACATCTGTAAGTAACTGCACACTGAGACGGTTTTAAGTACTGCATTCGAAAAGGTGGGGGATCCTTTTCAGACCAGGATTCACAAGAATGATGCCACTGGCATCGTTGAGATTCTACAGTGCTTTAGAACCACAAACTATAACAAGATGCCCAGGGAGGGAGTTTATGTAACTGTAGCTAGATACCAGACTTTTAACTATTCATGATAGCATAGCTGCAGAAATATCTGCCTGTCCATCCCTTAGTTTGGAAAAACAATGGGAATGAAGAGTAAGACGTGCAAAGCATGCTATGTTCTTGAGACTGTTAAATTCAGTTTGATCGCTACTGGTTGGCAACATTGTGGCAGACGCAAACGCCATACAACTCCAAGATGCAGCATCTTGAATCATTTACCATGTTTAAGAGCCTGAGCTTTTGGTTTCAAATGAGGAATGATTGTGTACTCTTATCACTGATGCTAAACACAAACTTCTGAAGACATCCAGCAAAGAAACTATGAGAATTAAATAACAGAAGTTACCCCAGCAGTGGTTGTGCAACCAGCCTGCTCCCAACCATGGATGGGTTTGTCAGTTGGGTTCATCTTGTTGCAGTTCCTCTGTTGATTTTTAAAAGACTATGAGTTCTAACATCACATCGTTCAGGAAACCTTGCATGCCGGAGAACATCTACTCTCCTTCTAGGTTGAGCTTTTGGAGACCTGCTTGTCCGCGATTGATCCCTCCAAGTGGAGTCTGTATTTTCTGAGGTGTTGATTGGCTGTGAGCCATCTTCTTTTTGCCATGTTTGCAGATGGTGCAGCAGCCCCGGGCGGCGGTGGGGAAGTGATGGCGTCGCCAGCCAGCGGTGTAGGCCCCTATGGTGGGTCCTCCTCCTTGAGAATGGACAGCACAGCAACACCTAGAGGTAAGATGTGTGTGTGTGTGTGGGGGGGGGGGGGGCGGTAGAGGAGTTCAACAGATCATAAGACAGCCTGTTAATGTTAGAGATATATGATGGAACGATGGAAATGGGATATACATTGTGTGCTATAGTAAGTAACCCCCAGCCCGAATACAAACACTGAGACTGTCAAAAGTGTGCTTTTGGGGAAGGGCTCTAGCAAGGAGGGTGAGTGTGTTCTCCCCCTGTGGCTATAGAACCTGGACATCTTTTCAGTACCGTCCTTGTGCAGGAGCTTTACAATGCGCAATGTTGGATATGAAACACCGCACACACAAAGTGTCGGAGAAGTTTTACCATCTCTCAAAATAAACTGCTGCCTAGACGGTGCGCCACATGTACACACGCATCTACAGACCCCCCGCCGGCGCTTGAGGAAGATTGGAGCGTTCAGAAACTGGTTCTTAGAGATGCATACTCTCTCTAAACTCATATTTTCTCTAAATGACAGGTTATTTTAGTAGCAGCGACAAAATGGCATAAATAAGTGTGTTGACGTCATATATGTGATAAATTACCACATTAAAATAAACAGAATGGTTTTGGGTTCACTTCCTCTTCAATGTTTCACGTCGGCCTTTCACACATGCACCGAAAGTCGGACATTCTCGTTGTATGATACCCGGCCCGGTTCTGAGTGTAAAGTCCGGAGAGCCGGCGAATTTGCAACGAGCGATTGGGCGTTTTGCCGAAGAGTTGATGTGTTTTGCCTGCTTTCCACTCGACTGTTTAAAAGAGAGTGATCAAAAATAGTCAGCATTACGGAGTTGGTAGCCTCAACCGCCTCAATCTTAGATGTGTTCACTTATTATTATTATTACTTATTATTAGTTCACTTACACATGTTATTTTGCGTCGCGTCCGGCCTCCTACTCGCTCTACCCAGGTGCCACCCCTTGCTTAAAGTATCACGAGTATCTACAGTATGTGTGCACACGTCTGATGTGTGTCGCATGTGTGAAAGGGCGACTCCGGCTCATGTCCAGGCCTGATTCTCCAGAGTTGATCTGGACTTCATGTGTGAAAGGCATGTTGTTTTTGTTGTGACTAAATGAAATAAGGGAAAAAAAAAACGTGTGTTTGTGTGTGTGCACACCAACACAAGGAATATAAACCCCCATGATGACAGCACATGGAAAACTGTCATTAACACGTCTGTTCTAGTTTTTTTTCCTTTTGGGGAAAGAAAAACAACATTTCCTGCTGTTGTAGAATCCGCACACAGAACACTCACGCACACCATGCCCCAATTGCACCAATGTGTGGAGCTTCTAGAATGCAAATGAGTAAACAACTTAAGTAACCACAATAAGTGTTGGAAAAAAACAACATTGGAAGCTAATGGGCAAACAATGATTTGGTGGATTTTCTTTTTTTTTTAAATGGAAAACCAACTACAACTACTTGGTTAAAGAGATGGGGAAATTACACAAGTTGAAGATAGGACATTCATTTAAGCAATTTGAGGTCTGTATCAATGAGCAAAGAAGGATCTCTTCCTGCTAGTAAATATCTTGTAATGTCATCAGCCAACATTTTGGATGGCTAATAATTGACCATAGAGTTCACTGTAGATGAACCCTGGGCCGTACCGGCTGGTAAATGTTTGGCTAGGACGGAGTGACAGGCGGTTCAGACTTTAACCATGAGTGGTGTGCAGCCAGGTAAATGTTACTCCCATTATGGCCAATTTTGTTTGTACAGTTGCTAGGCGACAGTGGCGCTGCTGAGAAACCGTCTGCTTGTGTGTCTCCCCTCACCTGTCCTGCCGTCTACTCTTTTCTCTCTAGGTTTGCTCCCGGTTGTCCTTGACAGCCTTCCCCTCTATACTCCATTACCCTTTTACCCATCTGTTACACCCCCCCCCCCCCCTCTTGTGTTTTCGTCCTCTTAATTGTCAAACAACTCCCCTCTTTAGCATCTTCCCTTTGAATTCATCGTCCATCACCACACTCACTCCCCTTCCGCCGTGTGTGTTGTGTTGCTGGATCAATGCTTTCCCTGTGCCTCTTCTGTGATATCGGGTGTCAGTAGTTTAAGGAGGGATGCTGGCTTGCTGGTTACACGTAGGGGTCGTGTCGGCTCCAGCAACACAAGCAGATGGGCTGGTGTGCCGGCACTGGCAGGGATCTCAACCTGCTCCGCGACACCCGGCTGCTCCCTCCCAGCACTACCTCTCCTTATGCTCCTGGCCCCCCTCCCTCCCTCCCTCCCAGCCCTTCTTTCACCTAACTGCAGTGCTCCATTTACAGATCCCCTCTTCCACTTCCTTACTTATCAGCTTTCCACAGCCCATAACCCTCTTCAATAGCCAGCTCTACAGCTCTTCATCCGCACGCACAAGCCGGAGTATCACGCTCACGTCGCACATGCATGCAGCATTGAGGCACATGCGCACGCACACAAATACCCACAGCCTTTGATCATCCAGACACATCTAATCTGGTGCCCTGCTGAAAACGGGCAGCAAAGATGATTGTGTCATTTAGAAACTCAAATCTGAAGTAAAGCTGGCAAACTAGCACTTTATACGCACACACACACACACACAAGCCCGCCCGCCCGCTCGGGGGGCTAAGTGGCTGTCAGATATTGACATAAGCTCGTATGTCTCTAAGAACATTAAAAAATGGGTTCAGTTGTGTCAAACATTGCACTGCCGGGCTAGAAAAGCCGCCTTGGGAGATGAAGCCATGAAGGTTATGTTGTGAAAGGCGGGGAAGAGGAAACTCCAGATTCTGGCTGTATGTGTGTTGCTGTGAAGATCAAAGAGAATAGCAGAAGAAGATCATGCTCACACATTTTACTTTGTGTGAGTGGGAAGACATAAAGTGTTTGAAATGAGCAATGAGCTTCTTATCCCTAGGGGGATTTTAGTTGAAACGTCGAGAATACATTTTTTTTATAAGTCACCTCAAGAGATTGGTGTTGCCACCTGCTTATATCATAGTTTTGTTTTGTATTGCATACCAATACAACAATAAAGTATTTGATCAATATAGGTTTTCATTAATTACTCGGTCATTCAACCCCTAGTTTCTGATTTGCTCTAAATTCCATGAATACCATATTTGGTCTCTTTGGTGCCACCAAATGAAGCAGAATATTCGATCATCTAGCTGCAGGGTCCACATCAAACTCATCGCTCCGGAGCCCTTTCCCATACAGAAACAGGATCTGCATTAACGTTTCACTCTTTGTTTTTTTAAAAGGATTGCCATCCACCACTGTAGAACATCTTTAAATATCAAATATCCTAATTTTGTTTAGCAGCATAAAGCCCATTCTCAATGGCTAGCCGTCTTGGGCCTGTGATCAGATTTTGGGGATTTTGTGGATCCTCCAATGACCGATGCAGAGATGCCATCTGTCTGACCCAGCCTCACACAGCTACTTTGATTAATGGCATGTGCTGCTTAAATAGTCCAACGACAATGCCAGGATTTAGCTTTCTTGCCGTTTATTTGTGAAACGTAGCTTGTACTGCTGATTATAATCACTTGTCTATTTTGTCCCAATCACAATTATGTTAAATGGAGTTTGAAGTTATTGGAAAAGAATAAGTAGAAATGTCTGGTTATTGGAGCGGCGGCCTGACTGCAGCCCAAGCAGGACGTTAACATCCGCTAACTGCCATTGGCTTTACCTGCCACTATTAGCCCTGGGAATATTAGCAGGATTAGGCCAGACGGGTCTGTGCAGAGTTTGCAGTACTGGAATACTGTGTGGGCAACTGGAATGCAGCTGGCTTTTGCGGTTTTGTGTGCGCTTAGCACTGTAATACAGCTGGCTTTGAGGGTTTTTGTGTGTCATTGGCACTGGAGTCCAGCTGCTTTGGTGGTGTGGTGTGAGGATAGCCCAGGATTCCATTTAGCACAGTTGGTAGATTAGCTACCGCCCAAGCTGATTCTGTGCTCCCTCTGGGCTAAGACTAGCTGGGTGTGAATATGCTATGCTTAGTACAGGTACAACATTTGCGTGTGTGTGTGTGTGTGTGTGTGTGTGTGTGTGTGTGTGTGTGTGTGTGTGTGTGTGTGTGTGTGTGTGTG
>JAOPUD010000162.1:15958335-15968846 GCA_027122715.1 Trisopterus minutus
AGCACAATCAACTATATTCATGTGATGAAATATAGTGTTGGAGCATAGTGTTGTTTTTGGGTTCATTTCCCCTTTAAATCAACCATATGTTTATAGAAGGACCAGTCACTGCTCGGCGGCACATACACGTTTAGAAGACTTATCACAATACCTTCCATCTTCCCTGTGACCATAACAAATCTGCCTTCCTTATTCTTATGTTCTGATATGTGTTCATAATTTACCGCACTGGATATCAAAATCGCCACTCCTCTCCGTCTCCCCGATATATGTGAAGAAAAGTAAACATGTTTAAATCCTGATTTATTCTATTTAGCATGTTCAGAGTCGTCGAGGTGTGTCTCCTGTAAGAGATTTGGATTTTATCTTTCTTCAATTTAGATAACATTTTCCACCTTTTAACTGGATTGAGTACTCCATTTATATTAAATGACGCTGTTTTTAAAGACCTGTTTTGCATGTATGTGATTTCCCCCTCCCTCCCACTCAAAAACACGGTCGCTTCCCCCCTGCGAGTAACAGCAGGGAATAAACAACTAATACGCTAAACAGCATCAAACTGAACACCATTTGTCCGTCTGACTCCCTATGTAGGGGTCTGATAGTCCGACCCTGTTGAGCCACCCGAGGTGGCTCGAAGGAAACGGTCTTCCTCCTCAATCCGGAGGAAGAGGCCCTTACCTGCAACAGCCGCATGTCGGAAAAAAAAAGCGAGAAAGAAAAGTGAAAAAGAAATGGCCCCGAGCGAACCAATAGTGGATCTTAACCACTAATTATAGTCAGTACATTATAGTACCTCTAGCGTGGGTTAAATCCTTCCAGTCCCAGAGGGGGTCGGTGATGATCTCCTGAAGGCTCGGAGCTCCTTCTTGTAGGTCTGATCCCGGTCGGTTGTGCCCTTCTTTGCTCGCGTGTCCACTCTCGTCCAGGAGAGCCGCTGCACCTGTTCCATTAGCATCTCCGGAGGTGTGATGATGGTTGTCACAGCATAGCCTCTTCTCAGCAGGTCCTCTAATGTCTCCTCTACAGTCTCGTAGGTTCTGGTTTCGTCCTCGTGTCTCACGCGCAGCCTGGCAGGGAAGAGGGTCTGAAACTGAACTCTGTTTTCCTTCAGTATTTTGCGGATCTCTGTGTATTCTCTTCTTTTCTTGAGTATTGGAGGTGGATAGTCGTGATCCCGATTTATGCAGTTTTCTTGCCAGGTAAACCCCTTCTTCTGCCATGCTTTGCGGAGTATTGTCTCTTTTGTTTTAAAACTTGCAGCGTGGCGGCGCGTCCCCCGGCGGCTGCGGTCCCAGCGACCGGTAAGCCCTTTCAATCTGCAGGTCGGGCATGTCGTGCGTTAGCTCGAGACCTTCTCGGAGTAAATTTTCCACAAATGAGACCATCGTGGTTGATTCCTTCTCGGACCCCTTTTAGCTTTAGCATGGCCGTGATAACATCTGTGTTTTGGATCCTCTCTTCTGCTTTCTCAATTCGTCCTTCCGCCTCGTCCAGTCTGGTATTCGCCTTTATAGTTTTCTCTCTTATTGTCTCTAAATGTCCTTTGTTTTCTTGGCGAAACCCTCTTAGTTCTTGCAGAATCAGTTCCAAGTCGGCCATTTCTCCGGACTGCACCACGTTGTTTGCTAGCTCACACCTGTTAGTTACTAATTGTTGCTGCTCCGTCTTTCTTTTCGTCTTCAGACGATGTTTACTGCTCAAAGTGGTGATATCGCTTTTAACCCCTTTCTCTACGTTTTTTGCGGAATGATTTGTTTGGTTTATATGGGGTTTTTTCTCTAATTGATCTGGTTCAACCGGGAGCTCCCTCACTATGCGGCCATCTTGACGGTGTTCCGACCGGAAGTCAACGGAACGATTTTTATATTTCCAAATCGCGTTATAAAAAAAAAAAACACAAAATCAATTTGTGGCGCTCGATGTTGATTCTGTGGCACCCCGCCACACAATGGTCTATGTATGGGAAACACTACACTGGCCAAGCCATGGCCAAGCCCTTTGACTTTTGCAAAACCTTTTGATAACTTTTCATCATTGATGACTTGAGTACCTGCTGACCAAGTTTGAGATAAATCTGATAAGGCTGCTAGGACGAGTTCGCCGAAGTATAAAACATGACATTTTCTGTCGCCAGTAGGTGGCACTTTAAACCGTGAGTCAATATTGTACAGACGTGTTCAGTGTGTGACTCATCAAACAAGTGAAGTTTGGGCCAGATTGGACAATGGACGCTGACGTTATAACAGTTTGCAGTTTAGTGGCAAAAGAGCGAACTTCATGGCGCCGGCCTGGCCACACCTAAGAGCTTTTGATTACTTTTCATCGCTGAGGCCTTTAGAACAACCTCAGTGACTTTGGCAGGAATTGGATCAACGGTGTAGGAGGAGTTGGTTAAAATACAAACCCTACAATTGGCCTAAAAAAAGCAAAAAAGGCCAAAAATGGCTGATTTACTGTAGCGCCCTTGAGTGGTTGATTTGATTAGAACTTTCAGGATATGTTCCAGGCAGATATGTCAACATATCCTGCAAGTTTCGTGATGATTGGGTTGATGGTTATGGAGTTATGGGTATTGATTTCCAGAGCTCCGCCCCTCTGATGTTCATTGGCTAGTAACTTCTGAACGGAACAGTATTTTACAAAGCTTTTGATACCGATTGACCAGCTTGGTCTAGAGACATAGAAGTTTTGGTGAGAATCAGATCTACGGTGTAGGAGGAGTTAGCAAAAACATATTTTTCACAAAATTCAAAATGGCGAAAAGAAAAATTAGGCAGCCTTTTGTATTCCCAATGGCAATTTTGTAGAGTATACTTGCTTGCACATATGTGCAAAATTTCATGTCAATTGGAGTATGATAGGATAGAATATGATAAGGCCCCCAAAAAGGCAGTCCAATCTGCGTTATAAGAATAATCAACACAGTTACAATAGGGCCTTCGCACTCGACGTTGTCGGTGCTTCGGGCCCTAATATGACATGGCAAATACCTAACGACTTTTTCCAACTCAACAAGTCCGCGCCCCCTGGGTTTGTTTACACCTGTCAACCTCGAGGCTCGGGGTGTGGTGGAGGTCTCGCGATAATTCACCGCGAGAAGTGGAAAGTCCTACCGGTATCTGCTCCTACCTTCAACTCGTTTGAATCAACTGTGTGTCAACTTTCTGGTCCTGTTCCTACCATCGTTGCAACTGTTTACCGCCCCCCCTAAAGCAAACAATAACTTCATTAATGACTTTGCTGCTCTACTTGCCCACCTAGCCACACTTTCCCCAAATGTAATAATGCTAGGGGACTTCAACATGCATATGGACAATATCAATCTCGCTCTTACCCGTGACTTTGCATCCTGTCTTGACAGCTTTGGCTTCCAGCAGCATATTGACTTTCCCACTCATTCGAAGGGTCACATTCTGGATTTAGTCTGTTGTTCTGGTCTCATTCCTTCTCACTGTATTGCAGAGGAACTTCCTATAACTGATCATTTGCTTCTGTCGTTCAATGTCAAACTCACTCTGTCCTCAACAAAGCCCGCACGTTTTATCTTATTCCGTAACATTAAGAAAATGAATCCTGATGCACTTTCCTCTGGTATCAGCTGCCTCCTGAACACTCAAAATTCTTCCACCCCGACGACTTGGTTTCCCACTACAACAATGACCTCAACACCATTCTTAATTCTCTCGCTCCTCTGAAAACCAGGTCTGTCTCCTTCTCCACCTCTGCCCCCTGGTTCACTTCCGAACTACGGCAGATGAAAGCCAAAGGTCGACAGCTTGAGCGACTGTACAAGAAAACTGGTCTTGTTGTTCATAAAGACATGCACAAAAATCACATTTTAAGGACTGCATTTCTCAAACCAAACTCAACTACTAATCTGGCATAATCGGTTCAAATGAAGGTAATTAACAGTCACTGTTTTCTCTTCTTAGACCCCCGGCCTCTCTCCCTCCCCATCTGTACTCAACTGCTTTCTGTAACTCCCTGATGTCCTTTTTCAATCAGAAAATTCATCAGATCCACCTGTACCTAGGCCCAAGTTCCTCCGTCAGCACCTCTCCTGAACCCTGTCTGACGTCTCACTCATTCTCCTTCCTTCAGCTCCCCTCTGACTCAGATATCTCAGACCTCATCCTAAAGTCCAAGCCCTCCACCTGTCAGTTAGATCCCCTCCCCACCGTTCTGGTGAAAGCCTTCCTCCCCTCTCTGCTCCCCCTCATCTCTGCCATCATCCATTCCTCACTCCAATATTGAAAAAACCTGGTGCTGACCCTATTAATTATAATTACCTTTGTACCATCTCCAACTTACCTTTCCTCTCCAAAATCCTTGAAAAAACAGTTGCTTCCCAAATTCATTCTCATCTAACCCTCAACAACTTGTATGAACAATTCCAGTCTGGTGTTCGCCCCCTTCATAGCACTGAATCTGCACTTATCAAAATCACAAACGACCTCCTCCTGGCAGCTGACTCTGGTTTACTCACTATTCTCATCCTCCTCAATATGAGTGCAGCCTTCGACACCATCTCTCACACTATGCTCAACAGATTAATTTCCATTGGCATTTCACACACTTCCCTTGACTGGTTTAAATCCTACCTCTCAGGCCGCACTCAGTTCATCCAACTCCAATCCTTCAGTTCCCACCTGTCACCATTGATGTGGCCCAGGGCCCCTTCTCTTCATCATCTACCTCTTTCCCCTTGGTAATATCTTCCGCAAATACAACATCCATTTTCAGTGCTACGTGGATGACACCCAGCTCTACCTCTCGAGCAAACCCTATTCCACTCTCCCACCTTCCTCCCTTACTGACTGCTTCACCAAGCTCAAATCCTGGTTCTCCTCCAACTTCCTCAAACTAAACAGTGATAAAACAGTATTTCTTCTTATTGGCACTAAATAAACCCTCTCAGAAGCTTAGTTTTTCCCTCACCATCGACCACTCCTCTGTCTCCCCCTCCCCCCAGGTTAAGAGTCTGGGTGTCATTCTTGACAGCACATTATCTTTCCAATCCCATATCAATAACATCACCCAGTCTGCATATTTCCACCTTCGCAATATTAATCGCCTCAGCCCCTCCCTTTCTCCCCACTCCACTGCCATTCTTGTACACAGCCTTATCACCTCCTGCATCGACTACTGCAACTCCCTTCTATTCGACCTCACAAATACCTCCATAAACTTCAACTGGTTCAGAACTCTGCAGCTCGAATCATCACCAGAACCCCCTCCATCCACCAAATCACCCCTGTTCTGCAGCAACTCCACTGGCCACTCCTGGTCAATTTCTGCATAAACTTCAAAATCCTCCTGTTTACGTTCAAGGCCATCCACAACCTTTCCCCTCCTTATCTGTCCGAACCCCTCCACATCACCACCCCTTCCCGTTCCCTCAGATCTGCCTCCTCTGTCCACCTCTCTGTCCCTCCCGCCCGCTTCATCACCATGGGGAGCAGGGCTTTCAGCTGCTCTGCCCCCCATCTCTGGAACTCACTCCCAGCGGACTTCAGGAACCTGGACTCTCACACTCTTCAAATCAAGGCTAAAAACTCACCTATTCAGAACTGCATACCCCACTTAACCATCTACATTGTCTTTTCTTATCTGTTTCTTATTTCTTACTGTTTTTTTATTTAATGCGTTGTACGGTGTCCTCGAGTGCCCAGAGAGGCGCCTTTTAAATAAAATGTATTATTATTATTATTATTATTATTATTAATGAAACTATCCTTGTATCGCAATGACCACATTACATTTTGGGGGACTACTTTTTGGTAAAGGTAATCAGAGAAGCACACTCCAGGTAATATCAGCATGCGCTGCCCTAGCCTGCTTCCAACTACAGGGATTCTAAACTAAATGCAATGCACCGATGTATCGGACGAACATCTGTAACAGCCGATATTGATGTTGTCGACTGCCATCGGCCTATCGGAAAATAAGATGACATTCATCGATGGCAGTGGGCGATGTTTACATTCAACATCAAAATTATTTCAACGTGGGCTTAGGCAGATAGGCCTACATGCGACGAAAACAGATTGCTATTTATTTTACTTAACACAGCCTGCATGATGGTGAACTAGACACGTCATTAGCATATGGAAACTATGGCCAAAAAATTACATCTTTTTACAATTTATTTGTTACCAGCATTCGTAGTGTAGATCAGCAGAGAAGTTGTCCGCCAAAGATGTTGACGTCGCTTAGCAACCGAGGACGGTTGCGGAGTGATACGACAGAAAACAAAAAACCCGCCCGCGCGCACGTGTGGTTTGTTTACAAATAAAAGTGAAAGAAAATGACGGTCCTGTGGGAGTATTTTACTGTCTCTGAGAAAAATCAGCGATATGCAGTTTGTAAGACATGTTCCAGTGACATTTCAAGAGGAGGTACTACAACCAAGAATTTGAACACGTCAAATCTCATCAGCCATTTGCAAAGCAGACATGGATAAGTGTACAACGATTACCTGAAAGCCGATAAACTGAGAAATTAACTGGACACCAAGAAAGCACAAACCACCACCAGCAAGACTCGATAGCCGAGTCGATAACCACAGCATTTGAGATAGGGGAAAAAAAATCCCCACGGACAGCGCCAAAGCTAAAGGGATCGCTAACAAGGTGATGGAGTTCATCGCATTAGATGACCAACCTTTCCCCGCTGTAGGGGATTTGGGGTTTCGAAGCCTGATGGAGAATATGGAGCCCCGCTACACACTGCCCAGTCGTCATCATTTTGCTGACGTCTGTCTCCCCGAGACGTACGTTGTGGCCAGACACATTCAT
The DNA here is from genome assembly GCA_027122715.1 of Trisopterus minutus. NCBI lineage: Eukaryota > Metazoa > Chordata > Actinopteri > Gadiformes > Gadidae > Trisopterus > Trisopterus minutus. The sequence goes on from JAOPUD010000162.1 coordinate 15,965,136, forward strand.
GAGCTACTGGCTCGTGTCATCCCTGCCATCAGTTATACAACTGATATATGGAGTTTGGATGTTAGCCCCGTGAGCATGCTAAGCCTCACGGCATAATGGACTGACAACTTGATAAAAGTAGTGTTACACTCCCAGGAGTTCACAGGCTCCCACTCCGCATCTGCTATCTCAGAGGCATTTGAGAAAATGTTTGAAAAATGGATAATAGACAAATCCAAAGTGCATGCTGTCGTGAGAGACGACGCCAGATATGTGGCAAAAGCTATGACGGATAGTGGTTTTTGAAGGTATTATTGCAGCAAAAGTCTCAAGCACTTGTAACTGCAGATTTTGTATGCGTACACTAAAGTCACAGAAAATTTGAAGTCGTAAATATTTATTTTGAATGTGTACTCTAAAGTCACAAATGTGTAACAGTACATTTGAAGTCGTAAATATTTTTTCTACCATTGCAAACACAAAATAGGGTCTACAAGTTCACAAGTCTGTGTTACAGGTGCACAAATCCTCTCCTGTGCATCACAACTTCAAAGAGTCATCCATTTGACACTTTCGCTACAATCATTGCAGCGCAGTTGGTGCAAAACACATTCGCACACCCGTGTTTCATAATCTGACAACATGCCCAAAATGTGTGCATTCGTAAAACCAAATGTGAACTAATGCATCAGAAGTTGCACATCTGTGAACAATTTCCTCACAAATAAAATGATATAGAACTCTATGTTGATTCACGCTCTGCTACGGATACAAATCACTTTTGCTCCACTTGTACCACCTAGACGTGGTGCGAAACTACCTGCAAAAAAACGCACAGCTGAGCCTTGCTGGAGCAGATTCGAGCAGTTGTAACGACGGACTTGTGCTCGCTCATTAAAATGCTGAATCAACATAGAGTTGAAAATAAAGTAAAATAAAATATACGACTTCAAATGTACTGTTACACATTTGTGACTTTAGAGTACACATGCAAAATTTATATTTACGACTTCAAATTTACTGTGACTTTAGTGTATGCATACAAAATATGCAGTTACAGGTGCTTGAGACTTTTGCTACAATAATACCTTCATAGCTTTCCTCCTCTCGAGCCCTGGGAGACAAATGAATGTTGTCTAACTTTGTATAGATGTAACCATTATTTGGATGGGCTTTATTGGCTGATGCTGATAGCAGAGAAACCCCTTCACTGCCCACCATTACGCTGCAGGAGGCCTTGAGATAAAGCCTGGACCGCAGAAACAAGCATCTCCGAGGTTCTGAACACTTGGATCACACTTTTCACGCATTCGTGTGTGTGTGTGTGTGAGCGCGTGCATGCCTGTGCATACTTTTACCTGCAGTCTGAGGAATATGGGAACTGCAGACCCTTTATATTGCTGTGTGTGTCTGTGCACATGTGTGTGTGTGTGTGTGTGTGTGTGTGTGTGTGCGTGTGTTTGCGCGTGTGTGTGCGCGTGCGTGTGCGTGTGCGTGTGTGTGTGTGCTGCAGGTATGCAGCCTGTGCTCTACTCTGTGAGAGAAGCTCTTGATGGCAGACCACACTGGGTGCGGACTGGCACGGAGATCTGTTACTTCAGGTACTTCCGGGCCCCCAGATTGAGCGTCTAATGTGATTCACACCACCCACGCGTTTTGCTTAATTGTTCCCTCTTTGACAGTTGCCACAACAAACAGCCTCATTGATTTTCCTGTTCCATTCTATAAGTTGAAATAAAATGCAAACAGTCAATAATAACTTATACTGTCATTGGTTGTAGTGGCTGTAAGCTGAACACTTGTTAGCCCTGAAATAGTGCTTGGCAAGCCTTTTGTTGTGGTTCACTAATGCAACATCCAATATTGTATCTTAGCAGAGCACATTTAACAATCCAATAAGAGCTTGAATCACAGCTAAATTCCCTATCAATTTACACTTGAGTTTAAAAAAATGATTTTAGCTTTCCACCGTCTAGTTGTTGTGTTGTTTGCCTCAAATTTAGATTCCCCCTTTTTTTTTATCTAGGAATCACTTCTGTCCAGCACATGGCAGGAGAAAGCAGACTTTTTACACTTTGACCTTTACTGTGACCTTTAAACACAAAGAAGACGTATGCTACCTGGCCTACCACTATCCTTACACATATTCTGCACTGCAGGTATACATCTGTCTGTCTATCTATATATCTATCTGTCTGTCTATCTATCTGTGTTTCTAGGTTTGAAGGTGTGACCATAACATTAACTTTCTGAATACAGGAGCTTAATTATCAACCTTTGCTTTTGTTGTGCCAAAAAAAATCTAGATTTTGTTCTGTTTCTGTCTGTGTGTGTACGTGTGATCGCAGAGGATAAGAGTTTTTGGCCCTTGTATTTGGGTGTATACGTGCGTGTGCATGTCCATGCATTTGAGAATCAGGCCTTGTCTGAGAATGTTTTCATTCTGCTTTCAGGTCTCGAAAAAAAGACTAAAAGACTATCGCCTTCCACTGTTATCAAAATATATGTGTCATGTTGCTATGGTCTTCAGAATCCCTCCTTATGATGAATTCAGCCAATACAGTGTTAAGATATGGGATGGGCATGTCAGGATGACAGGCAAACAATGTGTTTGTTCACCTAACATACATATACAAATTAACATACGGATGGGATTCTATGTGGGCACATGTAAATTTTTTTGAATTTGCTGGTCATTGGATAACAATGGAAGTCTACATTCATAAAGCTTAGCTTTCATCTGCCATTTCACAAGATATACAATACTAGTGAGCAGGAAATAGCTATTTTGAAAGCCTTATTCATGATGTTGGCGATAAGGGAGACATTAAAAAACCTATACATAGAACCACAAATATAGTAGCAGTAAATTACTGCAATTATGGGGAAATTATATTTTGAGTTGCTGCATGTTTGTTGTTGAAGTCATTCATATTGTCTCCAAGCACTGGGCTTAGAAGCAAGGCTGTCTGGTATTCACGATTTTAATCAGTGATTGGTGGTGGCAGGATGCTTCTCGTATCATTGATTTCCCTCTCGTAAGCATGCTAATTATTCTGCTTATCCATTCTCTCCCAGCCTTGCTTTGTCATTTAGCTGCAAAACATGAATACAGGAAACTTTGAAAGGACCAATAAACAGCTTGTTGTCTGTTGCTTTCTCTCAGATGTCTTTGTTTTTTTAAATTTGACATCATATTTTTAAGTTGTACTTTCTGGCACAAATGTCAATTTGAACAATTGCTGCTTATAATTCTTTCATATGCATGCTTCACTGGGTTTATATAATTATAAACTTGCAGTTCGAAACGTGTACAACCTTTATCTTCATCCCAACCCTTTGTGGAATAATTTGGCAACTTCTTATTCCATAAAAAATAAAACATTTCTTCGTTCTCTTTTTTCCACAACCATTTGTCACTTTCCATCCAGGCAAAATTTGCCTAAATCCTAATAGCACTCTTTCTCTTATCTGTCTCCCTCTCTGGCTCCACACAGTCCCATCTCCAGGTGCTGGAGCGATCGGTGGACCCTGCCAAGGTGTTTTTCCGGCAGCAGACTTTGTGCTCCAGCTTGGCTGGAAACCCATGTCCACTGGTCACCATCACCGCCTGCCCTGCCAGCAGAGGGTGGAGGGACATGCATCAACTACGTAAGTGTGTGTGTGTGTGTGTGTGTATGTGTGTGTGTGTGTGTGTGTGTGTGTGTGTGTGTGTGTGTGTGTGTGTGTGTG
>JAOPUD010000162.1:15991835-16002852 GCA_027122715.1 Trisopterus minutus
GGGGGGTGGGGGGGGGGGGGGGGGAGCGGTAGAAGTGCACCACCTCCGCACAGCAACATTAAAGTAATTTAATGGATCACCGCGGCACTGATTAAGTGTCCTTAACGGCTGGCTGATGGGAATCTCCTTCACGAAGGGGACGGTGTAGGTGCAAATGAGATGGAGGCATGCGTCATGTTGACATGTCTCTCTGCAGCCGTATAGCGCGGCGGACCGGAACCGCCCGTACGAGGGAGAGGGGAGAGCATTATCGGCCCGCGGTCGCCTGACGCCTGCCCTTTAGTCTGCCTGATTGTCTGCCGGGCTGGAGCACTGGGGAGCTGCAGTGTGTTGCAGTTCATTCCGAGGCTTGTAGCGCCCCCGTCGAATGACTCTGAGGTCCTGCTGTCACTGTAAAACCTCCAGAGGTTATGTTTTCTCCGCGTCACTGTTGTGTTGCCTTTTCGCTTTCAATTTCAAAATGCACGCCAGGGGCAGAACGTATCTACAGCGCGGCCATGTTTGTTTCTGAGAGGCGTACAAAAGTCTTGTTTCATTTCAACCATAGTTGTTTTGATTTATTTAAGTGCTTGCCTAGATTGTGTGTTTCTTGTTTTAACGCTCATATAACACAGAGTCAAGGAAACCCATGGCTGACGTGACACAAAAACACCACACAACTATCGTTATTCTTTTGTGTTTGCCTTGGCTACATGCATTGTGTTGTGTGACTCTACTGTAACACGGTCTGCTTCATCATCTGCGCTGGTAGTATTTATTTTCTGCCTCCAAAAGAAAAAGCCGTTTTCAATTGGTATCGATCAAACAATGAAATGAGGCCCTCCATGGGCAGCGTGAGGAGAGCGGCGTAATAGCTCTGTTCAACATGAGTAAAGTTCTAGCCACTCAAGGAACTCAGTGGGCTCCGGTCCAAAACTCTTCTGCAGCGTTGTTTCTCTGTTGCTGTGTGATAGATGTGTGTTTCCAGACTGGATCCGGGTGGCTCCTATTGATTGCCAAACCCTCTGTTCAATCTAGTGTCACCGTAACAGGGGACCCCCCACAGCGGCCCCTGGCTCACCGGCCATCACATTTCGGGTTTCACAGGTTTCTCTGACCTCCTTTTTTCTTTCCTTTTTTTTTTTTTTCTTTCTTCATATTTCCTTTCCTTCTTTCTTCTTTCCTCGCTTTCATCCGTGCCGTCATTCTCCCTGCCCTCCCGCCCTCCTCCCTCTCTCCTTGTATTTTCTGAGCGTCTAACATTTAGTCATATTATTCACCTCTTTATCTTTACACTCATTACCCTTTCTCCTTTTGTCTGTTCGGCTTATATGGTAATTTTCCAGAGCTGGCTACGATGTCATTCTGTTGATGCGAAATTGAACAATGAATCACAACCAAGCCGTTTCCATACGCTAATTGAATTTCATTGTTAGTAGTGTGAGATGGCAATGATCATCTCTCATTTATTTCCTCAACCTTTCATTTTCCATACGATGGGCAGTTTGGACAGTGTCTGTAGTTTACATACTGGCCAGATTGGTGTATGAAAATTGGTTGTATTGTGTATGGCTTAATAGCAGGAAGCAATCCAGGCAGCATATTTGTTCAGGCTGTTCAGTAAATGTCAAGATTTATTCAAATAATTATTTCATGTTTTGCGTCGAAGTCATGATTAGTTGAATCCCTTAACACAATTTGCTGCTGCTGAATAAACGTAATCAATTAGTTTTTGTTCCAGGCCACAGTTTACTCTCCATCTGAGGCCATTTTTCACGATGAACTGTGTTCTTTTGTGCATGTGTCTGTTTGTGTGCGACTAGATGTGTGCGTACAACAGGGATCTGCCTAATGCAAGCTAACGGAATTAGCTTTAAAGCAATCGATTTACAACAACGCATTTTGTTTGTATGGAGGGCTTAATCACGTTATCCCAATCAATCGTTTAACTTTTTCAGAATGAATGTCATAGGAGAAGAGGGAGGAGAAACCGTGGAATCTGAATCATTCAATCGTTCTATTTTTCACAAGCAAAACTCTGATCAATTTCTATTACTCAAGCAAGAGCAAATCCCAAATCAATCCGATATCTATCTGGACACTGGAGACGCATTCCAATTCTATAAAATTAGTCTTAAGTGAAGCATCAGCATTCGTGATTTGGAAGAAATGTGTTTCAACAAAACAATGTGATTGGGGAGAAAACACATAAACATACTTCTCTTTGGTGCTTCTTTGGTACATCTCCTCAGATGACTGCATTGCAAACAGTGTGTGATGAGTTATTTAGTTTTTCAACCCCACCCAGTCTTGAAGGAATGTTGAAATAAAACAAAGTGTGTCTGCACTTCTTAGGCCTCAGTCTAAATCAAATAAAGTACTTATTTGTAAGTGAACATCCCAGTCCAGTCTTTCTGCATTGCTTGTGTCCGTAGTGCGGTGGGAGGCTGTGTCTGGTGGGAGGCTGTGTCTGGTGGGAGGCTGTGTCTGGTGGGAAGCTGTGTCTGGTGGGAGGCTGTGTCTGGTGGGAAGCTGTGTCTGGTGGGAGGCTGTGTCTGGTGGGAGGCTGTGTCTGGTGGGAGACTGTGTCTGGTGGGAGGCTGTGTCTGGTGGGAGACTGTGTCCGGAGCGTTGTTTCATGTGTGCTGCCTAGTCGTGTTGCCACATGAATCCACATAAATATGATGCAAAACTCCTAATTCCACAAATAGTGTCCCTGTGAGGTGGTCTTTGTGCTTAGGAAAGTATATTGTGAGATTGCTTTTTGTCATGTATATCTTTGTCTAGTCTGATTTTACCACAGCGAAATACACACATAATGTTAACGCAAAATTGTGAATAGCTGCAAATCTTTAGGCGCAAATGTCTTTGAATGGGGCGGCGAGTACGACGCGGTTTAGGCAAATTGTACAAATTGTACTGCACAAACAATCCACAAACGCACCTTTACACATGTCATTCTCAAAGTGTCACATGTCATTCTCAAACCCACATTGTACTTTGAGATGGCGTAGACGGGTAAAATCGGAATCTGCCCTATAATTGTACCCATGTTGCACGAGATTGTGACAGTCAGTCCCGTCACTCTCTGAATCTTGTCGTCCAATCAAATGCGCCAATCACAACTTGCTTGTTTGAATAAAGTCAACCAAACTGTAGCTTTCTTCCCACCCGTGGCCCACACAAACAATGCAACGCATCATTTGGCATTTTTTAAAACAAAGGCTTCTTATTCTACATCCATGCTATAAGCAAGCCAGTCTGACACTCTACCCCCAGTCTGCTTGATAGTGTGGGTGAGTTTGAGAATATAAAGACTAAGGGCTGAGCAAAATACACTGTGTTTAAAAAAGAAGGGCATTTGAAGCAGATTCAGCCAAATGTGCCAAATTGACGGGTATATTTCATCAAAGTGTGCAGTTAAATGAGACCGGTAGAGTACAGTGGCAAAAGGTCAAACAACAATTCTAGTGAAGCCTCTGAAATTGTAGCATTAAGATAACAATTTTGTCATGATTATCAGTTAACTATAAAATAATGGGAATCTCATACTTTAACATCAGCTTACGGAACTGAGCTTTTGACCAGTACATGCCCTTCCTTTTTTTGACTTTCTAGAAAGTCAAAAAGCAAAACAAAACTTATACAGCCCAGTTGGTTAAGCAGACTTTTTTTCAAGAGCATGATTTTTCAACATTGGTGATGAAACATTGTACCATTGGCGGGTGGTGACATTTGACACAGGGCAAACTGATTAGAGCCCAAATCCACCCTTCTGCCAAACCACAAGTAGTACTTTGCATAAAATAACTGCTCTGATGTGATAATGTGATGTTTGATCACAGAGTCTGTGTGACGGTTGCAGGGTTGTCTACCGTTGTGTGAAGCAGTAGTATCCTTGGAAATATGTAACTTAGTTGAGTCATTAGGGGGCACTTTTGCACTGTGATGCTGTAAAGCCCATAAGGGAGATGTGCATGAATGCCGGGGCAGCGTTCATGCAGTATTTCAGCGTAGATTCACATAGGGATGGAAACCCAGCAGCACAACTTGAGTCAATGTCAGAAAATAAAAACGTTGGTGGAAAAACAACAAATAGTGCATGGTAACACAAACTTTTTGAGTAGATTCATTATTTTGAGTAGTTGTCTTTCAAAACACCGGGGGCATGCGCCGCATCCACAACTTATATGGAGTATAGACCGCTCACCACTACATTGTTTAGGTTTTCGTTGTGTTCATTATAAGAGAATAGGATAGCAAAATAGATAAGTCCACTTGTTGTGAACTTTGGTATTGTATAACAGTGACAATGAAAAATGGTTATCATCTAAATTGAAACAGCATTTTGTTACATTTTGAGGTTTCTGAGGGTAGGTCTCTACTCTCCCCTCCCCAAAGTAGGGCTGGTTCATCATCAAACTCTAAGGGGAAGTGTAAATGGTCCAGTGGTTATGTGTATTAAAAATTCCAGGTTTGAACCCCAATGTCCACAGTGTACATAAATGTCTCCCTCCTCACCAAAGACATGAATAGGCTATCAAACTCCCTGTTGAATGAATCAATACAACCCAGACAAGACATCATATGCGATGGCTCTTTGGACAAGCGCTGCAGTAGACCGTTGACATGGCACTACCGTGGCAGAGCGTCTGGCTGCAGGTCACAAGTCGTGTCCCTCTCTTCCACTTGGAACATAATGATGTAACATTATATTATACAGTTCCCCGACCCCGCCCCCGGTGTGGCCTGTCACAGTGGCACGCCGGGCGCCCTCCACACGTCCACTCCTTCCCTTCTCACCTCTCACACCTTCAATTTCACCAAACAGCTGTTAGTTTCCCGGGCCCCCCTGACATCAGCGTGATTAACCTGTTGCCGTCAATCCCTTTGTTCCACAAGGGTGTTTCACGCGCACAGGGGGGATTGTTGGGTGATTTACTTTCCCCGTGTCTTTCAAACAACCCCACATGCCCCTTCCAACATCCATCTTGCATCAAGGAATCAATAAGCGGCTGCCTCTTTGGCTCAACGCCCCTACGGCTGGCGGTTCATCTAGTGCGCGGGCCTTCACGGAAAGCCTGTGATCAATGGAACGGTTTTCAAATTGTGTTTTACATTTTTCTTTTGCGATTACTTAGATTTTTGCCGATGCATCATTTCTTTTTTTTTCTCTTCCGTCAGCAACCCCTCCCAGACACTTGCATAGCCTTTGTCTGCGTCTAACAATAGTTTTTTTTATTCTTGGATTTATCTATTGATACTGTAGATACTATTAGATATAGCGCTGCACTGAAGCCTTCACGAGGTCATTAAAACAGTTCCAAGCAGAAACCTCTGACTTTTCGCTGACTTCCTAACCTTTGTTATTTTCGTGTTTCACTTTGCTACAAAGTCTCTCTCCTTTTTGCTTTTGATAAATTCTGTTAACGTCTTGCCTTTTCCCCTCCACGGCCATTTTTTGTGTTTGGGCCCCATGGTGAGAAAGCAGGCTCTGGCTGCTGCTAGTCACTGGGTTTCTCTGAGGCCAAATGTGGGGTTCTACGTGGTCAGAGTAAATGAGAAAGCGAGCAGGGGTTCTGAGTCACTGCCCCGGCTACACCCCGATGTTTGGGGTGTTGCCGCAGGAATACACAGTGAGCATTTGTAAAGAGCATGCCGTGCAGACAGACTACTTTGTTAGTAAAAAAAAAAACCTTATTATTTTGTATGTGTGCCGATATTACGCTGCACTCTGCATGCATGCTTCAGTATCCGCATATTCTAGATTGTCTCGATGCAGAATTCATGGGATCTAGATGGGGCCGTGGTTCTTTTCCCTCTTCTATTTTTTATGCCCGCATTTGCCCGAATTGTCCAGTTACGAATTGTCCGAGTTGTCGTTTTTGGTGGTATTTGGTGGTATTGTGTGCCGTTTCATTAATTTTGATGTGGCCCAACCTCGAAGCTAATGATGTCGTCACAACCGATTGGTCGTCCGTGACAACGAAGCTAATGGGATTTGAAATGTAAACAGTGTGTCGGATACCATGACAGGTGCGGGGGTGGAAAGGCAGCGAGAGCAAGCGAGAGAGAGAGAGAGAGAGAGAGAGAGATTGATCAATTGTTGTGTATCGTGTGTGTACCGAGGCTGCGGGCAACTCGCTGGCAAACACAGCCACTTCAGACAGATGCACAGCGAGACGAAAGCCAGGCAGGGAGATGGACATCGCAGACTGAACGACTGGTAAACATTACAGAGTGAACAACAGATCGACATTGGGTAGTCAGGCGGGAAAATAAGAGATGGATAACGAATGGGCATGAGAAAGTGACCCCCAACCATTGAGCTAATAGACACAGTCCCCGCAAGACTCTGTGGACGGACAGAGAGACAGGCAGACGTACAGAGAGACAGACAGGAAAGGACAGCGAAAGACACACCTCAAGCTCAGTAGCCACGTTTACATGGACACTTCTGATCCATGTGGAAGAACAGCTCAATCTGAATAAAGAATTATCATATATACACCTCAATCGGAATACAATTCTCTGCTCGAATAGAATTCTATGCGGAATACAAGAGGTGGTGTAGTCCGCTATAGTCAACATGTATAGACTTATTCCAATTGGTTTGGGGTGGGTGCAGGTAACTTAGAGAGATGGCATCAGCAGCTACAGTAGTTTGAAATTGGTCCGTCTGTACTTTTACGTGCCCCGAACTTGACCGCTGTCAAGAAAAGTGGATTGACTTGTTGTGTCAGTCCGCCGGTACTCTTGGTCTAAACTCACTTTATATCCCTGTTGAGTGAAGGTACTATTTATGTGGCTTAAGATTTTCCCCACAACCAATCGGAACTACTTTGAACTACTGTAACCAAGAACAAATTACAGTCTCCCACAGCACATTGTCCCGCAAAATCATTCAATGAATTATGATGGTTCATAATTTAGTTCTTTTTTTAATTAGCGCTCTGTTACCTCCTCTAGAAATTGGGATGCAGGGATCACATAATTGTATTGTAATTACACACCAAGTTCATTTGTTGGATGGCTCTCAACCAAATTGCCTCATCAGTTTGACTTGACAAGAAGACATAGCTGAAAAAGTGTGTGTGTGTGAGCGTGTGTGTGTGTGCGTGTGTGTGCGTGTGCGTGTGCGTCTGTGATATCCCTGAAAGCGGGATCGCTCCGATGTCTTCCTATTTGTGAACGACTTCTTTTCCCACTGTGTCTTGGGGAGTTTATTTGCCATTAAAATGACTCTTAGTCTTCTGGTTAAGGGGCCTAGGGATCACTTTGAGGCTGTGATTGTGAAAAAGTGTGATAAAAACGGAATTCGCTTAACATATCCTGCAGCATCAAGAGTAGCTCAGTTTGAGTCAACTGCACAAAAACGGTGAAGAAAATAAATAAATAAGTAAACCCACAACAAGCACTTTTGGGACTACTTCCTATTTCAACAAAATCACTTCCTCAATTTGTTCAAATTGGCGGCCTTGTAGCTACGTTTTAACAATTCGAAGCTGCACTGGTTGTTTTACAGCAATGCATCTTATAGTTTTTAGAACAATATTAGTATTTCAATCAACACACACACACAATCGCACACACACAAATAAGTAATTGGATAACCACGCAAGTACCAACAAAATCGATAAACCCAAATGTGGACACAACAGTAGATGAACAACAGTATACAGTCTGGCTTAAAACATCCGCGTGCGCACACACACACACACACGCACATACGCACACACACACACACGCACACACGCACACACACACGCACACACACACACACACACACACTCACGCAACTACATGCACACACAGACACACAAACATACACACAGATGGTGCATTGCTTTATCCATGGCAGTATGAGCCCTTTTCATCTTAAAATAAACAATTTTAGAAGGAAAATGTTTGTTTTTAAAGATAAAAAATATCAAGCATTCAACCAACTGCTTCAGCATCGACTTTGAATTGAGATTCCCTCTTGTACCTTAGCAAACACATATGAACAGCTGAGGTGGCTTTATGAATGTAAGATGTCAGACGCATACACACACACACGCACACATACACGCACACTTGTTTTGGCAAGCCACATTTCATGCTCTCAGAAGGGAAAGGACCTCATTTTGATAGTGCTCTGTGCTTCTGCCACCAGATTCCAGAGCTCCTCTCTTTACTAATAGGATTTTCCCCAACAACCAAGAATAATTTTGCAAGCCCAATTCCAAACCAACAAGTCTATTTCATGTATTTTCTCTTTCAGTACTGCCTATTGTGTGCAATAAAAGTAATACAACACTTGTATAATTATTCAGTAATATTTGTCACAATGTCTATACAGAAACAAACATTCATCCACCTTGCCCAGGCCCAATTATCCATATTCATCCATGTCTGCAGTTTGTGTGCACACAATGTGGCTGCAAACTATTAATAATTGGTTGTTTTCAGCCCGTTCTGTAGACCTCCCACCCTCCACCTCGCCTTGTTCTTCCTTTTCTTTTTTGAGTGAATGTATGTGATTTGTTTGTCCTTTCCTTGTTTTTCTGTTTCTCTTTCTGGCACTCAACATAATGTATCTTTTGATGTAATCGTTCGTGTTTGTGTACAGGGTGAAAGGTAGCCTGTTTCTTATGATAATGTGTGTGTGTGTGTGTGTGTGCAGTGTGTGTGTGTGTGCTCATATACTGTATGGATTCAGCTAACAAGCGGGCCATGTTCGCCTCATTGAGTTTGTCAAAGCACACGTAGGGCTGAGCCAGTGGGAACAAAACAATAAAAAAAGTTAGGGGCAAAGCAAGACAAATGGATCAGCACACGCCCATTTGTCATGAGCACCAGTCTGATGGCTTGAAGTTCTATAGCCAACTTCCCTAAACGCTCTCTGCTGGCTTTGGTGGGGAGACGTGATCGGTGGAGACAGTTTAAAGGGGGTGGGATGCAGACGTGTTTGATAGAGGACTTGATGATCATGGCATCATGACTTCGGAGGACTGAGTGGAGTGAGGACTGGAACTGTTGGACCGGTCTCCCATGCCTCTTATCCCTGGGGGGAAGGATTATCTCTCTCTCTCGTTCTCTCTCTCTGTCTCTCTCTAGTTATCTGTCTCCCTCTCTGACTCTCTAGTTCGCCCTCTCTCTCTCTCTGTCCCTCTGTAGTTCTTTCTGTCTCTCTATAGTTCTCTCTCTAGTTCTCTCGCTCGAAACATTTTTACGCTGCCAAATATGCCCGTCTTATGCCCGCCTTTTTCCGGGCATGGTCCGCGCGTTTACACTGAGCGAGGTTATACACCGGCTTGGTTTCGCACCCCTATTTCCCCTTGGGTAGAGGGGCTTGGGTAGAGGTGTTGCTGCGCTGTGTCTACAACAGAGACAACGAAGCGATATCAACATGAGGAGTTATAACTGGAGAGACGGTGAAATGAGCGAAGCTGCTGACCGTCATGGGAGGGAAGGTGATGCAGTCGCATTTAACAAAGACGTTGAAAGATGGTGCGATATACGAGAAGGACGCAGAGGAACTGTCCTTACAAGGCTTTTGTCAGGACAAAAAACAAGTGGTTAACAAAATAAAGAATATGTCTGCGTTTTTGCACTTGTAAATATTTAAACCCAGACTCGGATGTATACTCATTCATGCATGCAGGTGTCTTGAATCATAAAAAATAGACACATTCATAGTTTGTAAATTATTCTAAAGAGGTCTAGACTCTGACACTGTGCATAGCCCCGCCTTCTCCAGTGAACCAGGAAAGCTGGCTCCGTGACGAAGGGGGATTTTACCCCCTCGGTTTTACACAGGTAAGACAGTGAAATTGCAGTGTGTGCCAAGCCGCGACCGTACCGGCTTGGCAGTGCAAAAATGCCTTCTCTCTCTCTCTCTCTCTCTCTCTCTCTCTCTCGCTCTCTCTCTCTCTCTCAAAATACTACCTCTGAGGTAGTATTTTCTCCTGCGGAAATGTAAATTACCTTATGTGTGAATGAGTCGGGGAAGTCGGTATTTCTCTCACCACTTGAGTGGGCGTGTTGATGACGCTTCGGTCTGACTTTGCATGTCATTGAGTGGCACCCTAAATGATAATCAGCCTGTTGCCTTTTGTTCGCTGAATGGTTAAAAATATATATATCACAGCTACACCCGTATATATGAAATTAGGACATTTTTATATTATTATTATTTTCAACCATGTCTCACTTATTTACAACAGCCTTCCCAGATCCTTCCCTGCCGTCGATGCAGTTAAACAGCAAAAGAGGCTCTCTTTCTCCGGTAATGTGGTTATTTGTGATGCCTGTCTTCTTTGTCGTTTCTTCTATTTGTCTTTAACTCATGCTCCAATCTTTCATCGATCGATGCTGCGGATGTTGTGGATGCAACAGAATATATGATGCATCGCTGCAGCAACATTTAAGATTATCGTGATGAGTTCCGCCCGTTCTGCCTCCATGCTGTCTGTGGTCAAACCAAAACAAACTAGTACTTGTAACTCTTCGTCATATCCCGCCCCTTGCAAGCCCTAGTAGCCCTCCCTCTCTCATTCTCATTCTCATCTCTCTCTCTCTCTCTCTCTCTCTCTGGGTGGGTAGGTGTGTGTGTGTGTGTGTGTGTGTGTGTGTGTGTGTGTGTGTGTGTGTGTGTGTGTGTGTGTGCGTGAGTGCATGTGTGTGTCTGTTTGTGATTCTTTCATTTGGGTTCAGACTCTAGTTTATTTAAAACAGTAGCAAATAATCCCAGAAACGATTTAGATTCAGATAGTCTGATGTTAATATTGACTAAGAGGTATGCTTTACTCTTCCAGGTGTTTGAGGAGTGATTACAACAACAACAAAGTCACTATGCACACACACAGGGTGGGCTCTGCACTCTGAAGCTCACACTTGATGCTCTTTGGTTGTGACAAAGTTTAACAATAACGCCTCAGTTTGTATTAGTGGTCTAGTCACATATTTTGGCTTGAAGTCACCCACACACATACACACACACACACACACACACACACACACACACACACACACACACACACACACACACACACAC
>JAOPUD010000162.1:16289766-16303019 GCA_027122715.1 Trisopterus minutus
ACACACACACACACACACACACACACACACACACACACACACACACACACACACACACACACACACACACATCTGCTCAAAATGTGATATGGGAAGAAAAGAGTGATAATAATTTGTTAATAGTACCAACAATTAATCTGTGTAATCTGTTATGTGGCATTTAATGTTTCCTAAAATTATTGCATTCCCAGGAAATATTTCCTAAGTTGTGCAACAATGTAATTATAATACCTTTATTTAGAAAAAATTATGTATTTTTGGGTATTTAAAATATTAATAACAATGCAATACATATATATATATGCAATAAAAAAAATTTGTTATCAGCAAACTTTTCTATTTATACTTACAAATACACAATAAATCTGGCAGAAGCTGTCTTTATTGACTGTCTCAAGTGTGCCCTCTACTGGAGCTCCCGCGTTCACTCAGATAAACTGATTAAATGTTTCAGGTAGCCTAGGCTATTGCCTAGATTAAATGGATGGATCGATTTACATATATTTCTCTCTGATTGCTTGTTTTTTTTGCTCATTTATTTGCTTGGTTGTTTCCCTGCTTGATTGGTAAACAAGCTATTCAACACGATATCAATTGTGTAATCGTCCCTGCTGTTCGGCATCATCAGGGTTATCGGTTATCATCTAATAGGTCTTAATGACATCTCTTTAAATGCCTTTGATATCTGTTTTGGTGCATAAAAATCGTACATCTTTCATGCCACGAGCATTATCGATGAGTGTTATCGATGTATCCGTTCTAAACAAAACCAGAACAACCCCGTGAACCGTATTGATTAAACCGCGTAGCCAGAATTCCGCTGCACGTCATTCTAATATGCTCCCTGTGCTCGATTGATTGGGTCTGGATATTAACACCGGCTGCGTGGGATACACGAAGTCAAACTCGTGGCTTGGGTGACAGGCACACGTTCATCATAACCAGTCTATAATACATAGCTCCTGAAGTTAAAGTATACATTTGTTCAGCCATGTCTAACGACGCTGCAAAACTCTCCAAAAACCTCTTACGCATGAAGGTAAGTGGGTGCTAGCAACATGCTAGTTGTAGCCACCCATGCTGTGCCAGGCTGCCAGCTAATGCAGCTACTTGAATGTGGAAACGAACTAAGTTATTTAACCGCATGTACCTGCGTCTTGATGTTCTCTAGTTCATGCAGAGAGGCCTGGACGCAGAGACTAAGAAACAGCTGGAAGAGGACGAGAAGAGAATCATAAGCGATGAGCACTGGTATCTTGACCTGCCAGAGCTCAAGGCTAAAGAGTAAGTGCTAATCACAATCGATGTTGACTTGTGTTGTCCACGTTTATTATACGCGTAATGTAGTTAGTCAAATGCTTTCAGATCAGTGTTTCGGATTATAATTATAATTGATCAGACGTTATTATAGCCAATATGTTGAATGACACAAGTTATTTGACAACTAGACTTGAAAATATCTCTGCAATGTGAGTTTTTTTTGTAATGTTTTTACTTTGACTTCGCAGGAACCAAATCATCGAAGAAAGGAGTTTTGTGCCGTGTGAGGACCTCAAGTATGGCCGTATATCATTCAAAGGTTTTAATCCTGAAGTGGAGGTTGGTCTTAAATTCTCATTGTTGTACAAGAGCTACCTTTTGTGCATACTTTCTCATCTATATACGTATTAGATATGCATCACCTCACCTTGGTTTGTTACTCACCCTTGTATACTGTTAAAAAATAATGGTATATGTACCCAGTACAGGATGTGCTATGAATCAACACTGCAGATGGCTGAAGACTAAATTACACTAGTCTTTATGACTTTCCAATGACCAGTCCGTTATATTAAAGTACCCACTGTTCTCCACATGGGTCATCAGGAAGAATGCACTGATACTTTTCATAAGGTATTTTTTTCATAAGGGAACATGCATTAGCAGAACTCTCAATGACTGTACTAGACATTGAAGAGTGGTTTACACGGCCAGTGTAATTTGGTCCACAGCCTTCTGCGTTGGCGACAGTGTGTCTCTATAGAAACATGTTTTCATAAGGATATATGAACACATGTATTGCTACAGTTAATTGGAAAAAGATGCAGTGCAGCATTCATGGCTAATCAAATTGTGAAACAGTAAAGAAACATTTGTTCTGTTGTGTCTACTACAGAAGCTCATGCGGTTGATGAATGTCCAGGAGGAAACTGAAGAGGATGATGTGGAGGACTTAAGCAGAATGATAACAGATGTCACAGATGAAGACATGGCCATAAGGTTAGGTCCCCTCCAATTCATTACTTAGCATAGCATTTATGGGAACACATTGTCTTTAAATGCAAATTAGTTTATTTCAAAACAAAAGCTTTACTTTGCTTCTGCAGCAACAACTTAGATTTTCCTTGTGCTGGCTGTTGATGAATCACATTTGAAAAAGTACTAAGGAGTCCTTATTTTACTTGTGTTTCAACTTGACCATCGTCTCACGTCATCTCTTCAATGTTTCCACATCTTCAAGGTACGAGAGTCTCGTAGGCAGTATGAAGAAAAAGTTTGCCAAGAAGAGGGACAGATCTGCTATCGAAGAGGATGCTAACCAAACTGTTACAGAAACTAACAAGAAAATATTTTTAAAACCTCAAGATTAGCCCAGGAACACTCTGGACTAAACAGCTGTGTAATACTATACAAATGTGTTTTCTTTTCCTAGTCAGTACTTTAGTCAGTACTTTTTATAAGGAATATCCTCGGGTATAACATTATTTTAAAGATGTTTGGATGTTATACATCCTTTTTTTAAATGTATATATTTTGAGGTTAATGGACATGCACTGTGATGCATTCTTCTGTAATAGATTTGTTACAATCACATTATATTTGGATACGAGTCCATTAAAAACTTGACTAAATGTTCCATCTCCCTTGTCCTGTCTTTAGATAAGTCTAGTTCACTGCATAGAATATTACCTGGATTGAAAGATTACGGTATTGTAAACATGTACTGCTAGAGGGGAAACATCCAATGCATTTTATAGTTCTGACCCCCCTTTTACAATGAGGTTTTAGTTATACTGGTACTACAAACTATTTGATGGTCCAAGATAAGCATTTGTGACCCAATCACTGACCGCATAGTGGCAGTAGTTGGTAAAACTAGTGATAACAATGCTTATGCATCGTAGGAAGGGTCCTAAACAGGCTTTGATTGTGCCTACTGGCTCCCCCACACGTCCCTGAACTATCTCTGGGTCAAATCGGAACCAGCTTTTGGACTTAAACCTGCTGGCTCACAGTCGACAAACTTGTGTTTTTTGAGGAGCTTGTCAGAGAGGACCGTTGGACAGAGGTGGTAGAGGAGGGGGAGCAGCCAGGCCATCTGTCCCGGGGTGTAGTGGGCCTTGGGGGAGGGAGCCATGAGTGCATGGCACATGTCGTTCAGCACGGGCCGCAGGTCCTCGGGTGACTGTTGGCCCACTTTGGAGAGGCAGTCTTGCATGGAGCAGACGTACGTCTCTCCATAGTCCTTGCAGATGGCCGGAGGTAGATTTTCGAGAATTTTCTTTTTGCTTTCTTCACAGCTTTTGAAGATGCCTGAAAGCAACATGAACCTTGCGTTTATTCGCAAAAAAAACCCATCACAGTATAGAGTATAGAGGTCAACGTGGATCAAATGGTTCTATTGGACCTACTTGTTCTGAAGCCTGCAGGTTGAATGACAACCACTTTGACACCCCAGGCAGCCAGCTCCATTCTCAGCACTCTGGAAAAGCAGCCGAGAGCTGCCTTTGAGGCTCCATAGGCAGAAAAGAAGCAGAAGGGCACCTCACCTAAAACAGATACAGTATCTCTGTGAATAAATGAAGTACAGATATTCGCAGGGCCAATGCAGCTGCTCACCCTTTGCTTTTCAGCTGAATCTACCTCCCATGCTGGTGACATTCACTATCCTGCCCTTTGATCGCCGAAGCAGAGGAAGGAACACCTGACACAGGTAGACTGCAGACAGGAAGTTGACCTCCATGCAGCTTCTGAAGGTTGCGAATGGCAGAATCTCCGCATCAGCCAGACAGCCAAGGACGCCTGCGTTATTTACCAGACCCCAGAGACCTGCCATGAGAGGGAGACCACACACAAATGGGACAGGCCGATGGGATGGTTTATCATCTTTCTATCTTAGATTTACTTTAGTGGCATCTAGCATTGACTATACCCTCACTCCTCCCTTGCCAGCGAGTAGGAGAAGCTACACTTGCCTGTAGGTTACCGGTAGATACCTTCACAATGATATCATCGTGTCAAGTGATGAGGTAAATTGTAATTAGTCTGTAAAACTGAAAGAAGTAGCTTACAGGGAATGATAGTATTTAGGATAAATAAAGAAATTATTCAAAGCAACCCAGTTTGGGGCAGAAGAAACATGGCACTGCAATATTGCATGCTCCCTGGAAGTTGACCCGCCCCATTCACATCTGCATGGGATTGTACACTACTTAAAACATACTTATGATTATTATATTCCATCTCTACCAAGTCCATTTAGCTAAATGACACTAAATCCTGCACTGCACATTTTTAATAGAGGAAAATGTAAACTCTAAAATTAACTTGATTATTTTATATTTTATGACTAATGGATTGTATATGAGTTGATGTCCTTTCATTTAAATGTATTATTTCAAACCTTGCTTGAAAATCGTGGTCCCCTTCCATTATTGAACAATTCAACTGACGAGAGCAGTTGGCAGCAGCAGCAGCAGCAGCAGCAGCAGCAGCAGCTCACCTCCCTCCCCCAGCTCAGCAGCCGTTATTTGCCGGAGCGCCCGGTCCACCTGAGCGTGGTCTGTCACGTCCAGCTGTAGCACCTCCAGACAATGGGACCCATGCTTTTTCAGCTCCTGGGCCCCAGAACCGTGCACATCCAGCACACCAGCAAACACCCGTACCCCCCTGTCGCCGAGCTCCTTGGCCAGAGCATGGCCGAAACCTGTGTCACAGCCTGTAATCGAGATGCCAAGACGCATCAAGGAAACGGAATGAAAAAGGCATTCCGTTCACCTGCGGGTGGGGTAGGTAGTGCTTACGGCAAATGTACTTATTGTAAGTCGCTTCAGATAAAAGCGTCTGCTAAATGCCCTAAATGTAAATGTAATGTAGTGCACAATGCAATAAGGTTTTGGTACGTTTCAGGCATGGCTTTGGGTTGTCATATTATAAAATATACAGAGCTTAAATCTAGAGCACGCTCTAACAGTAAGGTTTCACTCCAGTAACAAGAACATTTCCAATTAATAAGGCCCCAAATAATGATTTGATTAAACATTTGTTTCTATTTTTACAACCATAACAAAAAACTTGTGTTTATGAAAAATAAACCCTACCTGTGATCAGCACAGATTTTCCATGCATGGGTAAAAACTTGCTTCGTTCCCGAATAAGACAGTGGACAGCGAAGCAACAGCACATAGTAAGCGCTCCAAAGAGGCCGTGGTAGCCCCAAATGTACAGCTGACCTTCTAGGGCCAACATGGCTGCAGCCCCGAGCCCAGCAAGGCAACCCCCTCCCTGTTCCGACAGCCATACGTATAAAGCTGTGGCCAGGGTGCAAACAGCACAGCCCCAGAACAAGCCCTCTGAGACTTCCATTCTGCAAGTCATCTACCAGGTCTGAATCAGACTTCAGTAGACATCAAGATACGCTGCAGCGGCCACAAATATGAAGCCACACCCTCCTGGTCACGTTTTGTTTTTTTACGTGTGACTGATATGTGTTGAGAAACCTGTTTCATGTTATCTGTCAAAGTCTTAACGAAAAAGTCGTTGACACATTATGATCAGAACCACTAGACCACTAAATACACACATGCTTCTTGTATTTTTTAGGTGAAGTTCTCCACAATAACCACTCAGGATGACAGTTTAAGTGACGAATGGAACATTTATTCTGAAAGTCAGTGGTTAATGTCTTGGAAGTGTGTGTGTGTGTATGTATGTGTGTGTGGAGGGAGAATAAAAGGTCAAATTCATAAATTACTGAAATATATGTATGCATTTGAGGGAGGTCCCTATAGGAATAGCTACCGGTCACTCCCTTTGGCAGGTTATTCCCTTATACCGTAGACATGATTACCATTAAAATTAGCTGACCAATGATCACAAACATAAAGTGCTTGGTTACCGGTGTGTCGTGGGGCTATGACGATCAACAGAACGTACACGCGTCAAACAGAGAAGCAAATTCAGCGACTACAGAGTGGACCTCCCAACCGGTGGACACGGCATGGGTCGTCATGGCGGGGGACGGCGATGAGGAGGTCAGGCAAAGTTCTGCTTGAGGAAGCTGATGAGCCCGTTGGTGGAGGAGTCGTGGGAGGTGATCTCAGCGGCGCTCTTCAACTCCGGCTCAATCTTCTTGGCGAGCTGCTTTCCCAGTTCCACCCTGGGCAACAGGACCACAACATGTCGTTTCAGCCACAGCATTCAGGCCGTCTGGTGTGAGGTGATCATCTAAATGCTTCAACCTGCAATATGTAACTTCTCTGCAGCTATTTAGTAAAAACAATAATTACGAATGTCTTCATTATAAATTGTCTCTCGTCTGTGAATTATATAAATATAACTGTGGCTGCAATTCAAGTATAATATATGCCAGTAAGAGTGGCAATTGCTGAAAGTGGATCTCTGCCAAATACATAATACCACAGGTATTGTTTTAGCATTAAACATAGATTAATAATTTGATGACAGGTGGCTTGGACTCAGTAAGAATCAAGTACAATACATTTGTTTGTTGAGAGATGGATTAGTGATATACACAACGAGGATCATTACAGTTAAAAAGTAAATACACTACGAGGCATTTTAAAAATGACCTGAGAACATAGGACTTCCTACTCAAGCCCCATCACTTTCTCTGTGCAACTTCTAACCCACACAGTTTCTGATCGTTATATCTATATGGTTTGACCTAAAATTCTGTTACTTATCATACAACACCATCAATACTGCTCCAGAAAGGTGAAAAGGTCACTCTCTTACCCCCACTGATCGTAGCTGTTGATATCCCACATAACGCCCTGTACAAAGATCTTGTGCTCGTACATGGCTAGAAAGAAAGAACAAAGGTCAATAAATAAACAGTGATTCATGGGTGAATGCAGAGCCCGTCTACGGAGAGCCTTGGCACTCTCTATTAACAATCCAGACTTACCAACCAGTGCTCCCAACATGAAGGGAGTCAACTTCTTGAAGACGATGGAGTTACTAGGCTTGTTCCCCTCGAATACCTTGCGTTGAAATACAGAGGAAACAGTCAATACGTAAGCTTTTAAGGGGCCAAGGAGCAAAAAATAAATAAATACAGAAATGATCCTATCATGTAGAGAAGAATATCGCCTGGGCAGAAAGTTTGTTTTCTATTTGAGGATGGGTAGATAGATAGTCTGAATTGTTGCAATATGGTGCAATAGAATAGATCAGGTCTTTGCAGTGCAGTAAAATGGGTTCATTGGTAGCAGCAGAAACACTGTTTTTCTACCATTCATCACCACCAAAAAGCACACTCAGGAACGCAGTCCTCCTCCACCTACTTTGTGGGGCAAGAGCTTCTCCAGGGCTTCTCCTCCCAGGCCGCCGGCCACCAGCTCCTCGCGGGCCTCCTCCGAGGTCTTCCCCTTCATCAGAGCCTCAGTCTGGGCCAGGAAGTTGGCCGCCAGAATCTGTGAAACAACACAGATTGGGGGTTTTTTTTACAGTAAAAAGGTTATCTTGCATGAATCGATATTATTAAACTCGTTATTTCATTATTTAACAAAGCTAAGTGTAAATAGTACATGTGGGCGGTACCTTGTGGTGAAGGCTGTCTCTGATTGGGTTCTGAGACTGGGCAGGAATCAGGAAGTCTGCAGGAATCATGCGGGTGCCTGTGGAGACAAAGATCAGTTACCTAGCAGAACACAATGAGCAGGAAAGACTTTACAACTGTCCACTTATCATGGCATCACAATCATATCAACAGATCCAAAAGCACGTTATGTCCGAAACATATAAAACACACTTTTAAAAACATGGAAATGCAGAAACACATCAATATAACACAGCACAATACATTATTTAAAACCCATAGCTAAATAATTAAATCAATAGATTGAATTGAGGGAGCAACCATAATGCAAATATAAACTATGATCCCCAGTTTGGAGATTACCACATTTGCCATTTTGTTGTGCAGATCACACAACTTGGTGACCAAGCCAGTTTCTAATAGTGTTTATTACTGGGACACCTGTTGGTGTCTCCGTTTAGAGCATCGTGGCACCTTGATGGATGAGCTGGTAGAAAGCATGCTGTCCGTTGGTGCCTGGCTCGCCCCAGACGATGGGCCCGGTGTGGTAACTCACCCGGGCGCCATCTTTAGTGATGTACTTTCCATTGGACTCCATGTCCCCCTGTGGATCAGACCAACACAGTGGAGTTATGGATATATACACACACACACACAAAACAACTTTTTCCAACAAAATGAATGACTATAACATGTTGCTTCTGCAACAGTTGGTCTCAAGGACAATCATTTGGGAGGAAATCTAGTAAATGACAGAATTGGTTTGCACCTCGACAACATGCTTCACTATAAAGTAGCTTACTGAATTGTATAAAAAAACATTCCATTAGAAATATAATACTGTTCTATACGTTTGCAAGTTGGAGCCTGCATCATTCTACATAATTACCACGAGGGGTAACGGGGATGGTTACCATCATGGAAACCCCTGACTCTGACTGACCTGCTGGAAGTAGGCAGCGAAGCGGTGCATGTACTGGTCGTAGGGCAGCATGGCGTGGGTCTCTGCCTGGAAGAAGTTGATGTACCAGATGCCCAGCACAGCCAACAGCACCGGCACGTTCTGCTCCAAGGGAGTGCTGCGGAAATGGTTGTCCTGGTGACCAAAGATGATATGACCTTCGGTTATTGTTGAAGGTAAAGGCTGCTGGCTTTATTTTTGTTTAATATAATAATTATCCTCATCATCATCATCCTCATCTTAGAAATGTATCAGTTAAAGTATGGACATTCCTACTTTCACAAAGTATTGACAAAACACAAACTAATAACATTACAATGTTCTGCTGCAAGTATGGATGAAAAACTGAACTAAGCCAAGTGATTACTGTTACTATAGTCTTTGGCGCCCTCTATTGCCACAACCTAAATTACTACTACGTAGCAAGGCCAGAGAAAGTGGTTCCTACCATCCAGTGGGCTCCAGAGAGAAGCTGCTCAAAGTTATCAAAGCCTGGAGACCAGCAGCAGAATGCAAAATAGGTTATGGTTAATAGATAAAAAAATAAACAAACATTGTAAGATTTGAATTTATATATCCAGCACTACTATCCCTACTCTATAATCTATGAGTTAGTGCTGCAATTATATTTGTAACAAGTTTACAGGGACATAATGTCATAATGTTGGAACTGGCATCTTAAAAAAACCAAAACAGTGACTCTCAATCGATCAGTCAATTCAATCAGAGTCCAACGATGCATTAGGACTGAGCGTGGGTCTGGGCACCAGCCCAAGCAGACATACCTATATGCAGTGCAATGGACAGACCAATGGCGGACCACAGAGAGTAGCGGCCTCCAACCCACTGAGAAAAGCGGACACAACACAA
Organism: Trisopterus minutus; assembly: GCA_027122715.1. Classification (NCBI taxonomy): domain Eukaryota; kingdom Metazoa; phylum Chordata; class Actinopteri; order Gadiformes; family Gadidae; genus Trisopterus; species Trisopterus minutus. Next base: position 16,299,420 of record JAOPUD010000162.1, read on the forward strand.
CATCACAGTCAGTCAACCATAGAGCGCACAGAGAAAGCCTTGTTTGAGCAGCGATTGTTTGGTTTTGTTTAGTATACTTGCAGGAAACAGCAAAGAATTTTTTTTTTTATTGTTGTCATTAAATGTCATCAAGGAGGTAAGTTAGGTAAAACAGCATGCAGGTGTGGTTGTGTTGATACGAGCACAGTTAAGAGTCACTTATTTAATGTTGACTACTTACATCCCAGAACTCAAACATGTTATTGGTGTCGATGCCGAAGTCCTTGACTTTGGGCTGGAGGAGAAAGAGGGGGAGAGGGAGAGACAGAGAGAGTGAGGGGATGATTCTCAATGCCTTTAAGGGAAGGCCCTCTGATGACATCATTCAGAAAGTGAGACGGTAGCTGAAAACATGGCTACTCACTGCATTGGTAGAGAGGGCCACAAAATGCTTGGCTACGGTGGCTGGCTGTGTAACAAAAAGGGGAGAAGGAAATAAAAAAGCCAGACAGATGTAAACAAAACAATTCATCAGCCAATGAGGCTTGCGCTCAGATTTCTGCTGACCAACTAGGTCATCAGCAGACTAATCCACTTACGTCCTTGGCAGTCTTCAGGAACCATTCCCTCGCCGACTCTGCGTTGGTGATGGTCTCCTGGGTGGTGAAGGTCTGAAACGAGAGAGACCCAGAGAACGATTGAGCCCAGAGGACATGTTGTGTCGGATTGTTCCCCTTTGCCTCCAACGAATGGACAGATAACGTTTCACCGAATAAAATGCGTCAGCCACACTATAAATGTGGGCCTCTGAATATATGGAGTTTCTTCTTTCAGAATGAAATGATAATCAATTATTAAAAATTAGGGAAAATTAGGATGAGATGGGTGTAAGAAAAATTAATTAGCCACATAATGATTTAAATAAAAATACATTGTTTTGACAGTCGTTGTGCTCATTATTCATGCAATCTGTAAAAAATGATTTTATTTATCCCAAATCACACCAACAAGGGATCAGTTGATATACGCATTACACGTCTTGCAAAAATGTGATTCCTTCAGATATTGAGGCTGCTGCTTTAATCTACGCAGAGAGCCTCTGGTTGCACGTCCATCCGCAAACTGGTACCCGTGTTAACTGTGTGCCCGTCCGTGTGCGTTCAAGTGTGAGTGTATTCCCCCCCCACCTTGGAGGCGATGATGAAGAGGGAGGTCTCTGGGTTGAGCTGAGCCAGGGTCTTGGCGAGGTGTGTCCCGTCGATGTTGGACACAAACCACACGTTTGGCCCTCCCTCAGAGTAGGGCTTGAGGGCCTCCGTAACCATGAGTGGTCCCTGGCAACCCACAGAGAAACCGTTTATTTAATTAGTATACCCCCTTAATCACAGTTACAGCCTTACAACGGCTTTACTGTGGCCACATTATACAACATCTCCTCACTAACACAAAAACACTCAAATACTACGCACCGTCCTTCCTCACATTCCTACACGTCTCTTTGTAAACGACTGAGAGGCCGAACACCGGCTTCTTGCTGGAGACCAGTTGACATTCATCTTGGATGAAATGTTGTCATTTTGCTTTAGCTGCTGGCTTCAGTTATGCGAGTCCATCAGCTAATGCAAATTGACAATGAGTTTTTCAACAGTGCCTTTAGTGCTGGGGGCTGCTCAGTGCCTACTGCCTAACAATTTCAACTCAATGTGGCCCCTTCAAATATTTTAAGTGTGATTACATTTTTGAAAATCAAAGTTTTATTCAGCAAGCTCTCTTCCTAAACCCCTGCTTCAAATTGTGTACTGTCCAGAAGCCACAAGGCAGTGCAACCATTGTGGTTCTAGTATTAATCCGTTCTAATCTATGAATCTTTATTATGTTTGCCAATAGGCTGAATTGTCCCTCAATCACTGGTTACTAAGGTTACACTTTGTACTTTGTACAATCACCATTGCCTCATAATCCTATTGATACCTGACCAAAATGTTAATGCAGTTCTGTTGATACAATTCTGTTGCCCCATCAAATCTTCTCACCCTCACTGTTGACACCTGAACTTTCACAATCAAATCCACAAAGATCCATTTCCTCATCTCTTGGAAATTGCAAAAGCGATAAGTAAACAAAGAACTGCTTTGTTTCCTGTTGCATAATACATAATTTTACTTAGGTTAACTTCCTCTTTCTACTAAGAGAGTGTGAAGCCAATTGAATCCCAATATAATCTGAAATCTGTTGAATACAAGTTCATATGATGAACAGCTAGCTAGTGAGTTAAAATAAAACGATGGATTTTGAGAAAAGCCTGAACAAACATTTGTTAAATAGCATTTCTCACAATGATGGTGACTTGATTTCAACAGCCCACTGTCCCGACCAAAAGGCAGCAAACAACATTGACAATGGGCCAGCATCAAATTTTGTATGAAAATTGTGGTTGTATGTTTTGGCAAACCCTCTATGGTTAGGGTTTGGGGTTTGCTGCCAGGGTTTGGTGTTTGGCAGGCACCTTCAAAAGATACTTGGCAGGTGATTGGGTGAACCATCCATCTATCACTGTCCATCACGTTTCACGTAGCGGATCGGACAAAGCAGTTCAGACACAAACGCAAAGCTTGAAGCCTGGCTAAATTGATTCTCGGGGGAACATAATCTAGCGAATCCGGCCACCTCGCAAGGTTACAGACCATCAGCCTTTAACATGAAGGTTCTCATAACCACACATATGACCTGATGAAGGGCTTAGGTGCGCTACTCACCAGGTCAGAGCCTCCGATGCCGATGTTGACCACGTCCGTGATGGCCTTTCCACTGAAGCCCTTCCAATCGCCACTGCGCACTTTCTGAAAACCATCCCAATCCACAGGTCACAACCTAGAAGAGCTGTAATGAAGTTGTATTCAAACCAAACAGGACTGAGCCTACACTAGACCCAACAGGACTGAGCCTACACTAGACCCAACAGGACTGAGCCTACACTAGACCCAACAGGACTGAGAATAGACTAGACCCAACAGGACTGAGAATAGACTAGACCCAGCAGGACTGAGAATAGACTAGACCCAGCAGGACTGAGAGTAGACTAGACCCAACAGGACTGAGAATAGACTAGACCCAGCAGGACTGAGACTAGACTAAACCCAACAGGACTGAGAGTAGACTAGACCCAACAGGACTGAGAATAGACTTGACCCAGCAGGACTGAGAATAGACTAGACCCAACAGGACAGAGAATAGTAAGAATAAGATTTTACATTTTATACACATTTTATGGACAACTCACAAATAAAGCATACAACCATTTGTGCCCACAGACAAATGTATTGGCTACTGTAGCACAGGAAAGACTGGTTCCCCTACTTTTTGACCTGGGAAGACTTCTGTGCGACTTGGGAGACACCCAAGAATAGTACTTGATCAAAAGGTGCGCAACACATCACCTTAACACTGTAAACATTCAGAGTTAACCGTTCAGCATGTCCGAGGGCTATGGCAGGAGGGTACAAAACACTACAACAGCCAATACCAACATGTAGCATGCCGCACATGGCGTACACACACACACACACACACACACACACACACACACACACACACACACACACACACACACACACACACACA
>JAOPUD010000162.1:16395743-16423114 GCA_027122715.1 Trisopterus minutus
CGCCCCCCCCCCCCCCCCCCCTTTTTTTAATCTGGAGATAATAGCCTGGTTGACGTACATCTACTTTGAGTCAATACAAAAATCGTATCACAAAGAGTGATACAAAAATCCATTCCTGCAGAGGGATATGGAGTGTCATGAATCGTGTTCACTTAACCTTGCTCATCCATTAAATATCACCATTCCAAAGGCTACAGGGAAACCCAATGTGTTTTAAGAAACGGTTATCCAACCTTGAGATGTCCGCATTTAGCATTAAGCATTAACGCTCTTATTGCTAAATTACCATCAACCAAAATGGCTCTAGGACAAATATGGTGTATTAAGGCTAGCCATTGGAATAATTGGGATTGAGGAAGGTCCTGTTTGAGCCAGCCATCATACAACGCTTCAGTTTCAATAGTGAATTTGAATCCTGCGTATCATGGCTCCTGCACGCTATACGCCCCCTCCCCACCCTTCCCTTCACAGCGACAACCCAATGGCAGACATATACGGTGCCAACCTGTACAACCGATACCTCCAGGCCTGTCAAAGAGCCCGGACACGGCTTCAGGCCCAAGGCTCAGTGAAGGGCGGCGGCGGCGGCGAACCGAAGGAAGCGGCGACGGCAGAGGAACCCCCCGCGATGACCTCCAAGGAGCTGGGCGGCGTGTCCGGGATGTACGGGTTAGAGGAGCGCCTCCCGGAGAGGTGCCGCTCAGTACTGGTGTGCACGGGCGTGTACAGCCAGGACCAGCAGGAGCTGCCCCAGGACCCGGCCTGCACACTCACGGAGCAGCGCGTCTTCCACGGCCACAGGGACTTCCGCTTCGACCCCAGCCTCACACAGCCGTCCTTTCTGGTGCAGGACGTGAAGGAGGCGGTGGAGCTGGTGTTTCAGCAGGAGGGCTGCCCTCTTGAGTAATATCAGGGCGAAAGAAGCTCTCTATGGGAGCCAGCGAGGCCGGTCAACCCTCCCTATTGCTGCCAACCTGACCTGTGCCCCCTAGCTGTTCCGCCCCCGAGGCGTTGGGTTTTGCTGTTCTCCATTTTAGATAGTTAAATAGTTGGATTGTTTTATGTAGCACTCTTGTTCTTGTTTACGAGCTTCCTCAGGATGGGAAGCCTGGGGCTGTTGAGTTGAGTTTAAAGAAGGTGCCATAGCAACAATGGCCTGCAAATCGTCATTCTGAGATTAAGGCTATTTTTTCAATACACTGGACTTTGGTAATGGGTTTGTTACATTCATTTTTTTATTTGGGCTTCAGATGAGTCTAAATGTTTATTATGGCAATATTCTTTTCCATTGTAACTTGGACACGGGTAGTTTTTTTTTTTTCATTTTAATAAATTGTTGATGGATGTCCTTGCAGAGGTTCTTGTTAAAAATTTGAAAATGGTACATTTGGGAAACGACAGCCATGCTTATGTTCTTTTTAATATTCAAAAAAAATAAAATACAATCGGAAAGGAAATTATCTGATGAATGAAAAGATATATCATAGCAGTGACAGTGATTCCAAAGCCCCACAAGCGATGTGTTCATCTTGATTTCCCTGAACAAGTTTTCCCCCCAAAAGAACACATACAGTGTGTTCATTTAATGTTAATTTCAGGGACAAAAGGACCCAATAAAAGCTATTGTGTGATAGTCTTTAGTATTCCTTATGTCTGCAAAGCAATCATTTCACATACCCTACACCAAATAAATAAATCTTTTCAAAAATCACATCTCCATCCCCCGCCCACTGACATACACACATGCAGCCCACATTCGCACTTACGCTCGACGGTTCAGCAACGAGCCACTCAATCACACCTCCGGAGACGCACTGCTGTCAGGACCCTGCAGCCTGCGGTCGATCAACACCCACACTTCTTCTCCAAAGACTCGCCTCCGACGATGGGATGCGATGAGGTCCCGCCCAACGCGAACTGCGGCGTCTCCTGGGAGAGCTCGTCCGTGATGGGCATGCCGTTCCGCGCCAGCAGCTCGCGGGCCATGAGGATGAAGGCGGCGTCCACGTTCTGGGCCTCCTTGGCCGAGGTCTCCAGCGCGGCCAGCACGCCCTTGTCCTCCGCCAGGGTGCACGCGTCCTCAAACAACACCTGTCTGTCGTTCTGGAGGTCTGACTTGTTACCTTGGAGACAAAGCCAAGCAGGAGACAGAGATGAATTAGAATGCATCTCTGGTGAGCAAGTACACACAGTTGATTTTACTTTTATGCCAGAAGAACAAGATTCACTTCATTATTCCCTGTAGGGAAAATCCTTCTCCACGCATTTAACCCATCCTAACTTGCTAGGAGCAGTAGGCTGCCAGAAACAAACTGCAGTTGTGCAAAGTGCTGCTCCTGCTTGGCCCCCCCTATGGGAAGGGCAGGAGTGTTATCACACATGAGACTGTGAAAACATCCCAAAATGTAAAACACCCAATGGCCATTTGGCTCACCGATGAGTATGAGCACCACACCGGCGGCTCCATAATGTCTGATCTCGTGGATCCAGTGAGGCACAGATTCAAAAGTTGGCCGGCGCGTGATGTCATAGGCTACCAGGGCCCCGTGGGCACTGCGGTAGTAACTCTGGGTGATGGTGCGGAAACGCTCCTGTCCTGCCGTGTCCCACACCTGCATCTGAAATGAGGAGGAGAACAATGAGACGCCTGTTACAACGTTCATTGATATCTGTAATGGGAAAATGTTTTGTATTTTCACATTCTGTTTCTGTAACTGCCATTTGTTGATTTTGCCTTTCGGATGACACCCTTGGGGTGGTCAAGGGTCAAGGGGTCCAAGTGAGAAGTCACCACTATGAGACCCCACATTATAATGTCAATGATCAAATCAAATAATGTTTACTTAAAGGACAGAGTTTCCTGTATTCTCATCAAGGAGAAGAATGCATAGTGGGATCTCTGCTCCCTCGTGCCCGCCCGGTATAACCCAGGCACAAAGGTTAACGTGAGATAAAACTAGGAACAAGTAGAGTGGCTAGACAGTGCAAGGAATAGGAGACAGAGCTTACATGATGAAGGGCAAACATATGGATTTTTTCGTCACACATCATGTGTGGAGCAGAGCTGTTCTCGGCACTTCTGAGACCTGTGCCACTGTATATGAAGTCCTTGCTTTTGTTTATTGTTGATTGTTAGTTTGTTGTATGTTATTGTACCGTTATTAACCAAATATATGACCATAATTGTTATGAGTACAGATGACTCATTATTCTACCCAGTTTAGACAATTGTGATTGACATTGTTCCAGAATTCCCACCACAGATCCTCCATGTTTTATGTATGAAGGTTTGAGTTGAGTTGTTCTGGAATACACATGGTTTTTATAAATTTTCCACACATGGATCTATCTATCTATCTTGTAAACTTCTATTTCGTACCGGGTCCCTTTTTCCTACTCCTCTTCTGTTTTTTTGCTTGATTCATAACGTCAACTCTCCTAATCTTTTCTTCACACGCCTAGAAACCTAACACAGCAGTTGGGTGTCTGCTGAAAGTAGCTCCTGCAGCCACTCCCCATCCTCAGCTTGCACAGTGAATTTTAATAACCGATCATAGCTGCTAGGCTATTTGCTTTAAAGGAGTGAAAACCCAGAGGAGTTTCACTCACTTTCCCAACAATTGACAATATTACAGCTCTTATTACAGTGGATAATCTTCTCAAATGAAACTACCTAGAAACTTGTGCATCATTCAGGACATGTGTGTGTATTCATATGTACGTTCATATGTATGTGTGCACACCTGTATGTAATGTTGCTTACCTTTATCCTTTTGCCATCGATATCTAGAGTACGAACAGTGAAGTCCACACCAATGGTGTTTTGCTGGTTCTCTGCAAATATTCCAGACTTGAAACTTTGAACCACGCAGGTCTTGCCCACGTCTGAGTCCCCCACCAAGATGATTTTAAACAGGAAGTCAAAGCTGTCCTCATGCTCAGGCCCTGTGGACTGCATCATAAGACGAGATGCACACAAAAAGACACCCAGACTTAAATGCAGGGACCGGGCCTTCTCTGCCCTGAAGCAAAAAAAAACTAAAACTGGTTCTATCTTTGTTGTGTCAATATTAAATGTGACTATGTGAACAAGCCACGGTCACATCACATCCATCTACAGTCTTTGAATAATAGTATTCAAACGTTTCCAATTGTTGGAATTGAGGCCACCCCATTTGAGGTTGAATATCAGTCAGCAATTATGACATTATACAGTGAATACAGTTCAGCTGACACAGAAATGCATACAAATATTAAACATAAGAACCACAAAAGAAAACAAAAGTTGTTATGTCCTGTGTGCAGGGGCCTTGCTCTTTTCGTTAATGTTCCCTAACAGGGAAGCAGATATCCCTAAATGTCCCTCCAAACGTCCTCTTGACATCTTTCCAAACGTGCACAATAATCCCAAAGAACAGGATCCATTGTCTTCAATCTTTCCTCCATTCACTTTACAACTCGTCCATTGTGTTGATCCACACAGCCGTTTATGGCAGAGAAAAAAAAGTCACTGTGTCCTTTTACTTCACCTGCCCTCTGTTTCCAAAAGTCAAGTAAGACACGCCTCCCTACCTGTGTGTTTACACGTGATACCCAACTGCCGGCCCACCTGCACCGCTGCATCTTGGAGCAGGAAGTTCCAACACAGGGTCCTTCTTAAGAAACAAACAATTGGAGAAGGCACGCTTAAACTGTAATTGCAGGTTACGTGTTTTACGTGAAATGATACTCTGTGCACGGACCACACCCGTGCTGTTCTTATACTATTCCCAATAGTGGTGTTGACCTACAAAATGCTTATTTGGTGTGGTGCGTAAATAAAGACATAAGAAGTGTTATTTTTACGATGTGCCGGCTAAGGCTCTTCATTCTCCGGACTAGTTACTGTAGGACTTGCTGTTTACTCCGGCCCACAACAGACTTCCTTTGATAAACAACTTTAACCACACCTTGTACACCTGAAGTGCTTGTAACTAAATGTAAACATGACGCCTTGATCTCACCAGCTGTCCTTTGGACTCTAGAGAAAGGTTAAATAAATGAAACTCTCTTAAGATCTGCATGGAAGTGCATGCCAATATTGATATACATGGTTTTGGCCAAATAACTAAGTATCATTTATAAGACTTACAGGCAAATCAATTATTTTTTACAAAAGCTAAATGTGATAAATCTACTAAAAAAAAATCAATCAATCAAGTTATATTTACCAGTCAGCCTTCATTAAATGACATTGGTCATGGATGTGCACACGGCAAGAAGTGAACCACACTGAACGTTACAGACTCCCGCATCTTGCCCCGCCTCGGCCCACATGCACCGTTGTGTCGTCATCTCAGCCCACAAAAGAACAAGTCACAGCAGGAGACAAAGCACTGTCTGAGTGTGTGGGCCACACACTGGGTCTGCCCCATCTCTTTGCTTTGACCCAAGTGAGCCGCCGGCTCCCTTTGTTCGTGGGTGAGAGTAGGCACTGCCAACATAAAGGCTGCAGTATAAAACCATGTATAGATCGGCAAGTACAAACAGGATTTATTGTCTTTCTCAATCCAAAGGCTCAATGTACAAAAGTGATTTCATGCGTTTATAAAGACTATAAAATCTAGACTGGATGCTATCGCACATGTCCTATCAGTCAACACACATTGACACTTATTATGGAAATAGCATAAAATCTGTCAAACACTGTTATCCAATATACATAGAAAGCAAATGTCTCAACTAAGCTAAAAGTGGGACACGCACGTTTTGAAACCGGCAAATAATTAACAAGGCTATACAGTGTGTACAACCACTTACAAATATTTAACCTTGACCCAACGTGGCTTCATTAGAGCTGGTACATTATTAACAAGTCTCTGGCTCACGGTCGCCATGTAGTTGATACTCGATATGGGTGCACACTGGGTGCACTGTAGATCGGGACGGTCTGCGCGTCGCAGTCTACCTCCTCTGTAGCAGCTGTGTCCCACTAGCACAATTCCTTAGCCTTGATCTGGTGGCGCTGAGGCGCTTTGTGGGCTGGCTGTGGGCTCTCCTTTGAGAGGTGTTCTTGGCGGGAGGCTCTGGTGGCGGGGCGTGGATCGGCTTCCATGGGACCGGGTTGTAGAAGCTGGGAGGCGGGTAGCCTTTGTCATAGGGACCTGGAGACACGCAATAAAAATACACCTTAGAAAAGAGTCCTTACAGAGGCATGTAGGTTAATGATAGTAGCCAATCACAAACATCAGTACACGAGTTTGCTAGTACAGGCTAGTACATCCACATCAGGAATGAGAGTTTGTTTTAAAAGAATACAGATCACGTTTCTGTGCTTGCTCCTAGGAGGTCGGTCTCACTTTTTGGATGGGATGGTGACTTGGAGTTGGGACTGGCTCTGGTTTTCGCATTAGAAGAGGCCAGCCACTGTTGAAAGCGCGCCTCCGCTGTCTGTCGCCGCTCTCTCTCCTGCTCCTCTTTCCTGTCAGCCTCCTCCTGCCACGACAACGTTGACATTTCATTACATGACTCGCCAAGATAGCATCGCCATGTCATCCAGATGCCAAATCAAATCATCAGTGACTCAGCTTCACAGAAGAAGAAGTATAATACAAAACCACTATCGCTCATAAATACTGTCGCCCCAGATGCAGAGTAGGTTAAGAAGCTGGACGGATGGGTGACAATTGAGGGGGGAAAATAACTAAATCTATTACTTTGTCCTTCTTTTCCTTCTCCAGTTTCTCTTGGTTTTTCCTTCGCAGCCACTCTTTGTATTTCTCCTGAGCTCTGCGTTCGATCTCCCTCTCTTTGGCTTTCTCCTTCTCCAGCTTCACCTCCTCAGCACTCTGCTTCAGCTCTTTCTCCTGCTTCTCCTGTGGGGAACACAAAACCTTTTCAGTGATGACTGCAGAAATGCACCAGATGCATCATTATAAGCCAACGCCATACAAATGAAAACACTTCAACGCCCTTTGGTTCGGTGGGTTAGAGCGAGTGTCCCTACCTGCTCTCTCTTTGCCCGTAGCCATTCTTGGATCTTTTCCTCCACCACAATTTTCTTTTGTTCCTGCACTCTCTGCTGTTGTTCTATTTTCTCCTGCAGTAAGCGTTCCTAATGCAAAGAATGGGAATAATGTCGGTCACTGTCATTTTGAGCACATTGCCTCATGTCCGCATGACTGGAAAATTTCATAACAAAAAAAAAGTATCGATACACGTAAACTCTGCAAGTCACACAGCATACACCACAGAAAGAAAAACATTCTGCAATATAATAATGAGTGACTTACCTCCTCTGTTTTCTTTTCTAATTGGAGACGGTCTTTCCTAGCTTTGTCCAACAGCCACACCTCCCAGGCATTGAGCCGAGGCGAGACTACACTTTCCACAGTCTGCCTTACCTGTGCTTTTGGCAACTCACATCTGAAACATACACAGACACAACAAATAATAGCATTGCTAAATCATGACAATTAATGTAAATGCTACAGATGCTGTTTCTGTTGACAAGGCCACTAGTCAGTCACACTTGATTCAGGCATAAACAATTGGATACAGACTACTTTCATACACCTCGATACCTTACAGTACTCCTGATACACATATTATTAGTGCTTTTTCTTTTTACAGCTCAACTGCATTCTAGCCAAGTGTGATGCTACAATGAAGTGAATTACACTGAAGTGTTAAAATACCTGACGGGTGAAGTGGCACGTCTAGGGACTTCCCACTGTGTGGGTGAGGTATCTGTTCGATGTGGATGCTCAGTCTCTGAATCCAAGTCTTCATCACTATCAAAGCTGTCATGGTAGATGGGTGAGAGGAGGGAGTACGTATCGTCTTCCGATAACACATCCGATCCACTTAAGACCTCCGCAGTTCTGCAGACGTTGTCTCTTTCTTTTTTGTTCTTTCGAGGTGTTGAACTGAAACCCCTTGAGGCAGAGGAAGGGGATCTTGGCATCACACCTGCAGACATTGCAAGCTGACTATAGCTGCAAACCAATGAACAAAGCAGACATGAATGAAATACATTAGTTATAAGAGTTACCTGAATAACACGAAACATAAACACCATTGCAACAGCTGTTTGTTTGTATAAACCATAAAGCAGCACACATAAACGGTTTTAATTGAGTTAAACGCTATTTTAAACTCAACTTGATCTAATCTTGCATAACATAGCTATCCTACGAAGGAAGATAGACTTAGCATCTTAGCTACGTTAGCTAGCACAAAGTTTACCAAGGCGCCTTGAGTTGATCAATGACAAATGCTTTGAACTGAAGCAACATAAAACTGAATTTGAACATCGCTTGATTTCATTCTTGAAATAGTCCTCACCAATTCACACATGCAACTTCAGAAGAAGAGACATAAACAACTTTAAAGTTGCGGTCTCCCACAATACAACACGCCCCTACGCGCAAAACGACGCTGGTTCCGTTTCCATAGTAATTCAAACGGTCTGCACCCCGCGGAGCGCCTGGGGGCTGGGGGGCCTGGGGGTGGCCCGGGGCCTGTGGCCTGTGGCCTGCAGGCTTCATTCTATTCCGAATAATAATAATATCTATTCTACTCGAATTTCTGGTCCGTATGTTATTGGCCTCTAAGAAGTTATTATGTGGCTGCCAGCGTGCAATGATTACAAATACAATATGGTCCAACCCAACAGGATATTGGTAATGCCTTGAACAGCCACTAATTGTATTTTCCTTAGGTATGCTTACATTAATGTTAACATTATACGTATTACGTTTTTTTTGCTATGCAATGATTCCAACAACAATGAGTTTCCCAGAAATTGAACTGTCAATGCAAGAGCAAAACGCCATGCCTTTTATTGGTATTCACCCATCTAGTCTGTATTCCTGACAAGTTATCCAACTGATGAATTGTAACACACACTTCACATTGTCAACCTAATGAGCAGCACTTCTTCGAGGTCAAGTCAAAATGAGATGTTAAACTGAAAGAGCACTCTCACAAAGTGGTGTAACATATTCTTGGTTTCTGTAATCACATCTGAAGTGGGTGGCCAACATTTTGCGTATTTTCCCCTTCTTTGGTAAAACTATTTATTTTCCAAATATATATATTTAATTTTTACTGATTTACTGATGTATGTATGTATGCACTGTATGTTATAGGCCTATTAGTATATATAATAGTACATTGAATTGAATTCATTTTACTTTATATGTTTTTTATCTCAAATCATAAAACAGCTCTAAATGTAGCTAAATAGGTTTAACACAATAAAGCCACAAAGAATGATGACACCTTGAACGTGCGGAATAGTGATGTACGTCTCGGGCCAATTGTCAGCTCCACTTCCAAAGCATTAACAGTAACCTGTGGAATTCCATTCCTGAGTGCCTCAGTCAGAGTGTTATCAGCTATAGCTCCCATTCCGATCCCTGACCATATTCCACCCACTGAGCAGCACTCGTAACGGCCATGCCCAGCACTCCTCTCCACCCAGAGGGCATGGCGACAGGAGACCAGCCGCAGGGGCTGCCAAAGGGTAGCGAGAACCAGCACCAGCGACGGCTCTCTAAAACCCCCCGACAGGGGGACTGGAGACCCATCCGGGACCACAACAGAAGGCGCAAGTCCGGCAAAAAGCTCCAGGCAATCATCTGCATTCTCCTCGTGGAGCTGTGCGAGAGGTTCACCTTTTTCGGCATCGTCTGCAATATGATGATCTTCTGCACGGTGAAGTTGGGCTACGGGAACTACCTGGCTGCCACCGTGAACCTGTGCTTCGTAGGAATCAGCACCCTCACCCCGGTGCTGGTGGGTTGGTTTGCAGAAACCTACCTGGGGAGGACTAAGGTGCTCTACTTCTGTGCCTTCCTTCATTTCTTTGGTCAGTGTGTTCATGTTTTAAATGCAAATGTAAAAATATTTTTTCAACTGGCATTGCATCATTGGAAAGTGTTCAATTAATTAATTCTTCTTGAAATAGATAGAATAGACCCTATTAATCAGCACTGATTCACTGTTAAGACTCCTTTCTCAAATTGCCCATATGAAATGATCACAGTCCATGTTATTTTAAGAATAACAATACTTCATTTGTTTACTCTTCACCATGTAACTCATTTAAAAAAGGTTAAATCAGTGACAATTGTAGTCAACAGACCATAAACTGTCCCAAAGTGTTTAGATGTCTGTAAATAACCACTGTGGCCTGACTTGGCCTGTGCCCCTGTGCTCTCTAGGAACAGCCATGCTGCCTGTTGTGGCGTTCCCCTTTGAAGACTTCTACATTGACACCCACCACATGACCCACCAACTGAACCCAAGAGAGCAGCAGATCCTATTCTACACAGGCCTCCTGGCTGCTGCCCTGGGCATTGGGGGGATCCGGGCCATCCTTTGCCCGATGGGGGCCTACAGTCTGCAGGGATACAATCAACACCAGCTTTTGTCCTTCTTTAACTGGTTAATTTGGCTGCCTTTGATACAAAAAAGTTAACATATGTAACTTGACTATTTGTGTGTCTTTCTCAAGTAATGTATAAACTATTTGTTACTTGTACACCTCAGTTTACAAGCTGTTGTCATTCATAATACAATTCAAGTCAATTCTGAATAAATTAATGTAATGATTTAGCTGAATTAATGAACTATTAACTATTAATCCCTATTAATCCTAACAATCCCCCTTTGTACAATCTTTTTTTAGGTTCTACTGGCTGGTCAACTTGAATTCCACCATTGTGTTTCTGGCCATCGCCTACATACAGCAGTCCGTGGGTCAGAACTTGGGGTTTCTCATCCCCTTCACCTCTGTGCTGCTGGCCCTGATCGCCATCCACATGATACGGAACCAACTCACCTTCAAGCCAAAGAAAGGTACCACACTGGCAGAAAGAGAAATAAACACATATGCATCCAGCACACATCCGTGTCTGCATGCTAGCTACTGGCCACACACAAGCAGGGATCACAACAAACAGTGAATCCGTCTCACTGCAGCGCCTTTGTCTCTCTCACAGGTGGTTCACTTCTGACCACGTTTGGCGTTTTTCTCAACTCTTTTAAAATGTGCTGCTTTCATTCTCGACACCTGAGTGGAGACGTCACATCCTGGCTCGACCGGGCCAAGGAGAACAACGGGGGACGCTACAGTGAGACCCACGTCGAAAACGTCAAAGTGCTGGCCAGGCTCTTCCCTCTTTACAGCCTGCAGCTGCTGTACAGAGCCTGCATCTCACAGGCAGGGCCATGGGATCACGTCAAGGCCTCCTTTGTACTCTGTTCTCATTATAGTTTTGTACAATAAGCAACTGTCTACTATCTTGATCTACCTTGGTGTGCTTGATGTTTCTGTGATATATATTTTCTATATATAAATATATATTTTTTGTTTGTTTATTTTTATTATTATTTTCCTATTTACAACTAAACTATTTTTTGGAAAATGACTATAACTTTCCTGTAATTTATGTCCTTAGTTCCGCTTCTGGTAATGGATTACATCTTATCTTATTTTCCTCTTTTATTGTGATTTGACTATTTATTTACAGGTATTCCAATCTTTATTGACTGCTATTTGAAATTCAATACAGTAAATATATATTACTGTATACATTGCCTTGCAGATAGCCTCAGGCTACTACATCCAGACCATGCACTCCAACCTCCACCATAAAGACTTCCTCTTGCCCATCGGTCTCATGAACGTCATCAGTATCCTGCCTCTGCTGCTCCTGGCCCCATTCATAGAGTGTGTCACTACCTGTTACCTCTCTGCGGAGAAGGTTCCCCTGGCTCCTGTCAAAGTCATCAGTAGGCACCTCGTAAATCCCTTCATATCTACACTAACAAATAACAATTCTCTTTCAAAATCTCGTTCTGGTATTTCTCTGTTCTGTCTCCAACCCATCTATGATCAGTATTCGCCCCCCCTCCCATCCCTCTCCTGTCCCTCGCTGCAGCCCTGGGCCATGGGTGTGCAGCCTTGTCCGTTCTGGTGGCAGGTCTGAGTGAGTTGCACAGAAAGGCCTATCCCCTGGTGGAGCAGACCCTCTCAGGCAAGGTGTTGTTGGTGTCATCTATGCCTTGTTTTCAGCTGGCTCCTCAGTACATCTTGCTCGGTCTGGCGGAGGCCCTTGTCACCCCGGCTTGTGAGTAGAACCACCTTCAAGTGGGACAGACACTGGATCAGAATCCACTAATTATTATTTTGTGTGAATATGGTCAATATGGTTTATTGAAACTTGTGATGTAGTGTATGTACCTATCTATGTTTTTTGTTTTAGATTTAATACCCTAGTTTTCCACAGTGATTAACTCAGTTATTTTATTTATGTAATCTTAACAATACATATTGTATTGTTAAGATTTAATATCCTATAGTTTTCCACAGTGATGCACTCGGTTGTTTATGTTATCTTAACAACACAGACTGTGTTATTGTTTATTATTCTTTACCAGTTTCTTATTGAGTAGTTTGTACCTCTTGTTTTTTTGTTTGTACACTTTCATCTCTGTATCCTTTAGGGTTTAGTTTTATTCTTCCTCATTCATGCACGACATCCATACTAATGGTGTTATTCTCCTATTTTTGCAGCACATTAGCGTTTTAATGTTCTGTCATCCCTGATAAAAACCTCTGCATTTCTAGAACATTGATAATAATTGCTCATGCCCGCATTAGGCTTATAATTAATACATAGACAGGCATTAGGCTAGCACAAACTACTAGAGGGTCTGACTGCTTCCCCACTCTTTTCATCACCCAATAATTGGCAGGTACTCTTATATCTTTTCAACTGACTCCTAGTCACATCAGAGGGATCTCCCTGCACTTCCTCACTCTGTCCTATGGAGGGGGCTGTTTCCTGGGGGCACTCATCACACAGCTGTTGTATTTAATTTCAGGGGGTAAAGTAATAATGTATTATTTACTAAATTATTCAGGAATATAAATTGTGGAGCATTACAAAATAATGTCTTAACAAAATTCACAAAAATGTGGATGTTTACCAAAAATTGTTAGTAACTATCTTTAAATCATGTGGACTAACTTCCAGGCAACTTCTACCCATCTTTACCCCATGAAGGAAATCTCGAAAGGTTTTTCTTCTCCTTGGCCACATTAATGGCCATAAACGCTCTGGTGTTCTGGAAGATATCCTACAGGTACATCACACCACCTGATACAAATTCAGCTAGAACTAAACTGGTCCAATTGATTGATGATGAGCTAAGTCCTGCATGCTTTTCTGTTTCTTATTTTCCACCCAAGGTACATAGACTTGAGTGTCCAGGGCAAGGCACTCACAGTCAGCCCGCTGGCTGAGAAGTTGCTGCGCTACAAGGCCTGCTTGAGGTTCTATGACACCGTGGAGCACTCCTACGCAAACGCTTCCATTGAATCCATCTTGTGAATCATGAATTCTCTACGGTTCTGTATGGATTATGTAGTGCGGGCGCTACAGAACCCTACAGCTCCTACTATTTTTTTGACATGTGTTGTTGAAATTGTACTTGGAAGCTTTAGGGAGGCTTAATACTAAACTTTTTTGGGGGGGAGATAAAGGTGTGATTTCAATTATGGAATGGGTGTTACTTGGAGCCAGCCCAGGAGACGGCAATTCTGATACAGAGAAACTGGGAGGATATTCAAGGGGGAATCAAAGAGACAGTCTTGAAGATTGTTAATGGTTCTCCAGTGGTGGGATGACAGCAGAACAAGGAAAAAGAACAAAGGTGCAACAGCAGTGCACAGCTGATGCACAAGAACAAAAGCAGAAGTCGATGTGCTTACACACTTTATGCTGTACTGTTATATTGTATATTGTGTTATATTGTTCAAGTAAATTATTTATGACATTATTTAAGCGTTCAATAAACTAACCCAATGTATTCTGTCAATGTCTCATCTATATTTGTATATGTGTATGGTTGTATTTTTACTTATTTTAATTGTATATAGGAAGGCCAATGCTATACATAGTATATATGCAATTATGATACCACAATTATTAATGAATAGAGACAGAGAACTTAATACATTCTTAACTCTACCACGTCGTGAAGGCTACGTGAAGGCTGACTTTAACAGTCCAGTCCAATATTGTTTTGCTTAAAGTGAGCAACTCTCATGCCACCTGGAAACGTAAGCCTGTTATAGCAGCAGCTGGCAGCGGCAGCCTACATTTTTCATTTATCTTTCAAATCTACTTTAAAGTATAATTTAAAACCAGCAACACACATTTGTGCGGCAGATTGTGCGTATGTTCACCCGTTTACGCATCCTTTACGAAGGATGGAGTAAATATATCTAACAAAACGACTCAACGCGCCAAGGAGGACAAAAAAACCTTAACAAGCGAGATTTCGAAGAATAACGCGAGATGTACGTCGTCACCTAGAAACAGTGCAAGTGTTTGTTTTTGTGTGGATACCACCGATGCTACCATTGCGCATAGCATCGTGCGTCGATGGATTTACCGCATCCCATCAGGAAGCGTTTAGAAGATTTCTCCCGAAGCGTGTTCAGTGATCCGGGCAGGACTGAGCTAATCCCCGAAGACCATGGCACGTTTTTGGAGCCCAGTGAGTGAAATTTGAGTTGTTATGGGCTAACATACATATCACTGCCCTCCTTAGAACATGTAACAGTTAGCGTTGCCCTGAAAGTAACATTAGCGCACTGACCTGTTGTTCCACCGTGGAGCCGGTTCACTGGAACTTATAATTTGTTTGGGTTTTGATAATTCCAAGGCAAACAAGTCGTATCGAGTCTCCCACTCCAGATGTCCTTGTACTTCAACATGTGGTTCTTCCCCTTGTGGTGGATCAGTGAAGTGGTGATGCTTCAGCTCAAGGTACACACACAATAAATAACAACAATAAAATGTGTCTGCTTACTAACTAAAAATAAAGTTGGTCATGTATACATATGTATTGAGCTCCTGTTACGTAAAGCTGTAAGCTGCCTTTGTTTTGACGTGATTGCATTTTCTTTCCAGTATTCTGCCCTTCCAGACTACTACAAGTTCATACTCGTCACTATCATTATTGTGATGACTGTGATAGAGGCTATACGACTCTATCTAGGCTATGCCGGGAATCTACAAGAAAAGGTAAAACAAACTAATCTCATACGTAGGCTGTGAGGTGATCTAGAAATGTGATTTGGATGTCCTAATATTGTTGTCTATAGATAACAGAGTAGTGATTTACACAACATATATTGTTGCGTCAGGAGGCTTATTTCTTACTAATGTGTCTTGTCTCTACCCTCTTTAGGTTCCAGAGCTGGCAGGTTTCTGGCTGCTGAGCATCTTGCTGCAGTTTCCATTGATCCTTTTTCAGCTTTTCAATGAGTCCATTCTTATTCAGCCTCTGGAAAGAGGGGTTCACATAGTCCTTAGCCTCTTTCTCCTCACACAGGTATGATTGCATGGCTCTCAAAGTAATAGTAATCCTTTCCTTGTAGTATTTCAGAAATATTTTCGATTTTATGTAATTAAGCTGTAATGTAATTTGATTAGGAATGTTGGTCTGTTAGTTAATCTCTTTGAAATGGAATATTAACTGATTCAGCAGAAGACCAGCAACATGAATCACACTAACATTAAAATTAATCTTTCATAGTGGGGGTGTAGGATAGTGTATTAGCTAGCTAGGGTGTTGGACTCCCAGCCTAAAGGTACTTGGTTTGATCCTACAATTGGATGTGTCAGCTCAAGTAAATACTAGTTGTTTTTTTTCTCAGTACTTCTCATCAATGCAGTACATTGAGTATCCTCTTTCTGTTGTCCCCCACAGGCTGTGTCGGGCTTTACAGCACTGCGTGAGATGGTCAAACACACAGAGAGCCAGTTCCACCTTCGTCAGTTTGACTAAATGCTAAATTTCTTGACCATTATCCAATGGACAAAGCACAGTACATGGCAGTAATTATTATTAATTGTATTCCACAAAATATGATGTCAAAGAACAGTGTTATTTGTTTTATAAAATATATATTTTTGTATTTAAGTTTATGGTTGTCTCTGGATTTGTTTGTGGGCCTTTGGATTGGGGTGGAGACACGGTGGCGGTTAAAACAACAGCAATAGCCTGCTGATGCAGGTAATATTCATTATTGAATCCTCATATATATCGTCTCTATAAGACTGATGTCCGCTGCTGGAGTACAATAATACTTTGAATATTGTTGGTCAATGCAATATTTTATCAGGTCATTGAGATTGGGCATGACTTAATTGAATCATCGTCAACATCATTATTATATTACAGGTTGGGTATCTCACCCAACAATAACGCACCAATACAACAACCCAGGCATTACATTTCCAGTCTTCCACCGTTAAGTTATTTGTTTAGTTATTATTATTATTTGTTTAAATTCTACAAACAGCACTTTCTATCCACATGTAAACGGTGAGTATCAATATATGGGGGACATCTTCCCCACACCACCTGTACACTGCAGGGAGTGGCAGGAAGGGACTGAACCTCTCAGTGTCTGGAGTTGTCACGCTGCCCTGGAAGAATATTTTTCCTCGAAAGTGCAGCAGCCGGGCTTCTGTTGCCAGTAGAGAGTCATCATCACGCCAGGGGGCTGATGACTGATGAGGCCTGGCGTTCCACAGGCGAGGGTGGAAAAGCTTCTTTCATATCCAGCTCCAGTGAGGGTCTGTCGCACAGAACCGTTGGCCAATTGAGTCTGTTGTGTCAAGTTCCAACATAAAAAGATACTAACCACCAAAGTTATTGCTGTTTCAAAAACAATGGGTTACACCCAAGTCCTGTTATTTCGGATCGTCCCAGTATTTGGGGAAACTGGTTTCTGGTGGGATGATCCAGGATGGCTCAGTGGCTAGTGAGGCTCTCCCGCGCCCTGTTCACCAAGCCCACCGGCCCGCACCCCACCGGCCGCCAATAGGGTTGCTAAAGGGTTCAGAAAATATTATTTAAAAAAAACCACTTGTGAATATATACAATATACAAAGACTGGAGAAATAAAAGTAAGTCATTGATGGACAGCATTTGTTATCCCATGCAAATATATAAAGATAAAGATAAAGATAAATATATCAAATATATATTAATTTGCTACATTTAATTGTATATGCATTATGACACCCCTATTTTCAACAAGTTTGGCCATCTTCTGTATGGTTTAAATCAGTAATGGAAATGTCACCTTTTGAGGAAAAGACTCTGTGATTGTGTGGGGGAGAATAGGTTATATTTGTTGAAGGGGAGATGAAGGATGAGGGATGGTCGGCTGGCAGGTTCTGCACTGACACCCTGCTGTGCTTGGAGACCCACGGCTCGGTGCCTCTGATGGACAGTATTTCGGGAACCACCTTGAACTGGATGCCAGAGTGAGGCCTGGCACAGACACACAATCCCCTTCAGGCAGTGCTTTCAAATTCCAGGGTTACATTTCTTTACCATGATCAAGTTTGAGCTCTCATTTGTGCAAACAATTTGTTCATTTAAATATTGTTTATTAAGCAGAAATACCTGCAGGTAGTCTGTGTCCGAGGAGCCTGCTGCCTGCCTGAAAGGAGGAAATGCCGTTGTTTGAATAGTACAACCATTTTGTCAATGTACTATTTTACTGTGAAGTCGTTTTTTTCTTCCAATGTGACTTTGAGTGTATTCATAAGATACAGGTAATTATGGAGCAGGGAGGGGTTGGGTATTTCCTGGAGGTTTTACCTCCTGGTAGGTTGTGGACACGTCTTATAGGGGACATATTATACCACCAGGTGTGAGTCTGATTACCCATTACACACCGCTTTGAAAATGTGCCGCTTCTGACATCACAGGTGGGCGTGCCCACCTAGATGTATCTATGAGATGAGCAACGTTTGCTACAGTCCACTGGGTAGGCTGGTAGACTGATCTATCCAGCACACATCTAGGTGGACACGCCCACGGCTTGTAAGGGCTAATCACACTCACACCTGGTGGTATAATATGTCCCCTTTAAGGAAGGCATGCTGACACCCACCTCGTAGGCCTTTCAGATAGAGCGAGGACAGCAGGGACCGCTGCTGGGGCTGCCGGTCGCCGTCGGTGACGTCTGACTGCGAGGGAAGCAGGGCACTCAAGTAGAGCAGCTTAGTTGTACACACGTGTCTTTCTCCATGGTCCTCTGCGAACAATGAACAAAGAACAGAAACATCTATTATGTTTTTTTTATCGCATAATATACCAGAGCTGAACTGGAATCTTGTTATTGATTCTCACCCAAATCCTTTTTATGTATTGAATCTGTAAAACACTATGCTAAATTAGAAGATTAGGGATTTAGTGTTACTGTGTGTTTGTGGATTTGTTTAAACCCACTTTAATCAGATGGAATACAAGCAAACATATTTACTTTATCGACCTTTCCCTTACCATTTCTCCATTCACTTCAGCCTTCTATTGCCAACTTCTGACTTCAATAACCTACTTACTACTAACTTATTATATTATAACATGCACATTATTACTTCTGTTCTCATGTGAGCAACCCCAAAACAATTGTACGTTTGAAAATGACCATCTATGAGGCAGTGGTAACCTGCACTGCATGCATAGATGAGGCCCTCAAACTGACCATGGAGGTGGCTACCTGTATGGGGCGCTATACTGGATGTGTTGAGCTGGAGACAGGTTCTGTTCCTGCGATGCATGTATGAATGGGCCCTCCGAGCCTCCAGACATTCGTTCTACAAAGAAACAAACTAGATCATTGAGCCAAACATCACAGCAGAGATGAACAGAATTATCATTGAAGTCAATAGTTTCACATTCTCATGTTGTTATTTTCTGTTTTCACGTATTCAGTATTTGTGTCCGGTGAAGCACTGAGATAAGTGTACCTTGACTGGCTCTCTGCCCTGCCACAGGGTCACGTGACTGAGCTCCCGTGTGTTACTGGACGGCCGTGGAGGGAACGCAGACGGGCCAATCACCTTCACAACAGAACCCTTAAGAGTCACAGGAAGGAAAGCCTGTGATGTGTGCCTGCTGTTGTTGCTAGGGTTCTGTGTGTGCATCCTCAGCTAAATCTGTTCGCACCTTCTCTTTCCTTTTGTGTGGCACCACAGTCTTCTCCTGGTTCCTCTCCTTTACCATGGCATCAGGGAGTGGGCTGGGCATCTTGAAAACAAATGAATTAAAGACCAATCACTTATCACGCTCCTTAACAGCGGACCACGAAAGATGCATGGTTAGCTTTTTTCCATGTCTGTCTCTGTGAGTTTCTCTCACAGTGTTTCTGGCGGCACGCTGCACTACCTGGGCCTGCGTGTTCTTCATGATGGTGTCCTGTCGCAGTCGGTTCCTCTCTCGGCGGGTCAGCCGGTGTTTCTTAGCCTGTGTAGAGCAGTGGTGTTTGAATGGCAATAACCAAGAAGATAAGTAAAGGGAATGCCTTCAAATCAGCCACTGATCACACCACGGGGTTGGATTCATACAGATATTTATACTTATTTGTGTACCACAGTGCCTTGCTTCAGTAAATGTAGTGGCAGTCCGTCCGATTCTGAGCTATCTGAGCCGCTGGTGCTGTGGAATTGGATGAACTCTTATTTGCATTAAATATAATATAAAATATAGAAGTATATATATCCTTCTCAGCACACTGCATTCTACGGAGAGATTCATTGTCACCTGGATTCCAGGTCAGAGACAGAGATGCTGGCGTCGGAATCTTGGCCTGACCGCTTGCTCACCCTCTGCCTGAGCAATGCTGTCAGCTCAGCCAGACAGAATGCCGTCTGAATAACAAACAAACACGCACACACACACACAAACACACTATTAATGTGGAAGGATCAGAGATGACAACCATGCTTATACTATACAAAATACCTGTCTGACAGAGAGGTATTTAGTGTAAGGATCAGAGATGACAACCATGCTTATACTATACTAAATACCTGTCTGACAGAGAGAAACTTTAATTTGACTGATGGTTCAGACATAGCTGACTGAGCCCGCTCAGCGTGTTACTCCACAAGTCACCTTGGTTGTATCCGGGTCACAGTAGTCCAGCAAGGTGTCACAAAAGCTGTAGCCAAAAGACTTCAGGTCCTGTGTGGTGAAATGGGTCCCGCTTCGGCCACCTAGGGTCCAGACAGTTTTTTTATATTTGGTTTACAATCGCTCAAAAAAACCCTGAATCTACAGGGAGTATACAGAAGAACCACAACATGTAGCGATAACTCACCAAGGGTGGAGCCTCCAAAGGTAGACTCCATGGTGTAACTGTTTCTGATGCCCAGCCGCCACATGACGACCCGCCCCGTCCCCTCTTTGCTCTTCTGCACCCGGAACTTGCAGCTCCTGAATGAGAACTGAGAGGCACTCAATACATTAATACTGACTATATAATGATGACTGAATCATTAAGATTGAGTCATCATTTATCTTGTCAGACAAGACAATATTTCTCAAGATTAGTTTTTGCATTTTTATGCTTGATGATAGAGCGAGATAGACAGGAAGGTATGGTAGATAGAGGGCAGGAATAAAACCCAGGTTGCTGCGATTAGGACTGTGACTTAATGGTACTCCCTCTACCCGTTGAGCCACCGGGCCACCCCAAGATTGTATATTGACACCTGATGATGTGGAACTTGAATCTGTAGAGCATTGCATACATAAATAGCCTACATATACTAAAGTATTTTGTTAGCCTTTCAGTGAAAGCCGTGATGGAACAGGGACGTTTGACAGACGGGACAACGCAGAACCTTACCATGTCTTTGGCGTTTTTGCTCATCATTAGTGGGAAGACCCTCTCGTGAAGCTGCAGCGAAGGCTTGTCCCGGTCATCACAGCCGTACATGAACACATTGTTTTTACGACTGTGTCCGTGGAAGTCACAGTACAGAACCACGTCCATCTGTGCGATCAACCTGTGGAGACCATAAGAAGACTCACCCAACCGACAACACAACGGTCAGCGATCACTGTGAGCGATGCAGCATGTGGCCCACGTGTGTCCTACCCTCACCTTTTCACCATGTTGCGTGTGTGCCAAACCGTGGGGAATGCGTTCTTCAGCATTGTCCTGTAGTTCCTGTTGAGGTCCCGGCCGGCCAGAGAGCAGCGGTAATTCCCGACGACCACACCGTCCGGGTTAAGCATGGGCACCACCTGTGGTGGCCGGGAGAAAACAGCAACACGATCAGATGGGAAAAGAGAAAATGGGTCATCTCTTCCAATGGGACAACAGGGAATTATTACGCTCTTCTTCCATCACCTTGAAAACAAAGGTGTCCCTGAGCAAACGGGCGTCGTCCGAGTCACCAAGCAGGAAGTCCAGCAAGCCCTCCATCATCCAGGACCCGTTGGTCTCCCCGGGGTGTACCCGGGCTGTCACCAACACAGCTTTTTTGGCCCCCTTTTTTTCAGCCCCTCGACGGCGCTCCGGGGACGTGATGGTCAGCACGTGCACGGGATTCCCGCCCAGACTGTGGCACAGCACGCGGAGCTTGCAGTAGGCGGCGGTTCCCGGGTCGGAGGTGAGGCGGCCCAGGTAGCGCTGCAGGCGGGAGTAGGTGTAGGGGTAGCAGTGGGCCAGGTAGCAGGTGTCGGCGTCGTGGGGGAACTGGCAGGTCCAGGTGAGCGAGTGCAGGGCGGGGCCCTCGCTGCTGGGGTTTTCCAAGCTTGTCTGACAAGATAAAGGATGTGTGAAATTTAGTTTTTGTTAGTCTGACAGCATGGGGATGTAGCTCAGTGGTAGAGCGCATGCTTTGCATGTATGAGGTCCCGGGTTCAATCCCCGGCATCTCCAAGATGTGAATTTCAGACTGATAGGACTTGTCTGGGCACCTTTTACATAAAAATAAAACATCTTAAGACCAATTGATTCCATGAACATCTCATAGTTTAGCTTTGGCTCTTCTGTTGATCTTAACTTTTTTTCTTATTTTTGTAAACTCAGAAAATGTTATTTTATCTTCTCATTGTTGCTACTGTCCCTCTCAAAACATATAGCATTTCGTTTATGCTTATTTTTTTGGTTCCATTTTGTGTTTTTACTTCCCTTTCCATTATTACAGACGTGTAATGTGGAGCCCTTTCAAACTGTCAATGTGCCATGTAGTTCAATGTATTGAGTTGATGAGGTTTTTATCTTGAGCTTTTCATTTGAGAACAGAATCTATATCTCACAATTCCTTGCACTGCAAGTTCCATAATGTAATGAGCTTAGCTGATGCGGCTGAACAAATGTAACCAAGCACCCCTACTTAAAATGAACAACTCCAAATTAGTAATGGATAGCCCACTGTGCTTAGCTTCTGGTTTTAACAAAAGATGAATCAAACATTGAAAGCTCTACTATGTAGGGTTTGAGATTCTCCATTACACCACAGTGCACACTAACAAACTGGCAAACCAGCCACTCTAAAAAGATGTAATAATCAGAAGGTATCAGCGTGAGTGAATAATGGAAGCAAAATGTGAAGCATACATAACAAAAACAAAGCAAACAAGCAAATGAGCGTGAGGTGACTTGTGACCCCAAATGACCCGCCCACCTGAGGATAGTGGCGGTAGTACTTGATGTTGGATCCAATGCGATGCCAGCCCATCCCCTTCTCCTCAGCAGCCCTCTGAGAGTACAGCAGAGGTCTCATCCCATGGGAGTACAGGCTGTGGCCCTTCATCAGGTTCACTATGGTGAAGCGGTAGGTGACCCCGGCCTTCATGCCCCTGACCCGGAAGTAAAACCACTGGGTGTGCTTGCTGGTGTACATGTCTGTGCGCAGGGTGAGCTCATAATTATAGGCACCCCTGTGTGTGTGAGTAACACAACAAGAGGGGGAGAGAGGTGAGGTGGGTAGGGGGAGAAGAGAGAGAAAGAGGGATTTCATTACCCTAAAGATGTGTTCAATAATTAATGGAGTAAATAGCTATTTAACTGAAACCACACACTAAGAGTTAATGGAAACACGGCCATACACTTGAATGGCCTTCTGCAGGTTTCCACTCTCAAAGCGCGACTCAAAGTCGAGGGGCGGGTCCTTCAGACACATGGTGTGGGCCTTGGCGCTCTTGATTGGCCCACGGCTTCCCCCAACACGAGAGCATGTGAAATACGGCTTCTTAGTGGCTACAGAGGAAACAATGTGATGGAGGGATAAGGAGGGCAATTACAGACTTCATTTAAAAGGCAGAACTCGAAACACAGGCTATCAACGTTATCCAAAATAGGAATTTGGTCCCGGTGTTGTTGGTGTTACAGCTTGAGTCAAAAGAAAAGCAGACATGCAATATTTGAGTCAAACTCCTTTTACTTGTAAAATACATGTTTGTGATTCTGATGGTAGCGTGTTTTTGTCGGGCACTTGCCAAGGTCAATGCAGTAAACCAAGATCCCCCTGTCCTCCCCCACTAGGACGGGGGCTCTCTCGAGGCCTGTGGGGTGGTAGAAGGGCTCGGGCAGCGGGGGCTCCCAGTCTGAAACAACACATCCGACAGTAGCACTCTAGAAATGATTGGCATTGGATGGATGATCTTTGGATGGATACGTGTACATTTTTAACTCTGTTACCGTAAATATTACTGGCGGAACTACAGTTTATTATTTCATTAGTGGAAAATGGTCGGTATTAAAGGCTTTATTAAATTCATAAATTTGTATGATCTTGTTGGACTGTTCTACCTGAGGGTAATGAACTAAGTCCAACTTATAATTACTTTGTTTGTGAGGAAATTCAGGCTGAAGTAGAAGCAATATCTCCATCATATTATCAATAATGCTCTGTTGATGCAAATATATTGTGAAGTCTTAGCATCACAATATACATTGATCCGTGATGTCACACTTCGATTGATTGGTAATAGTTATGGCCTTCTTTCATCATGTCCCTTGGGGACACTGGAGCGAACCAAGTGGATGCGTGCATAACAGCAACACTAACCGATGTGCTGGATGATGCCATCGATGACCTCACTCTCCAGCGGCCAGCGGACCCCCTGAAACGGGTACCCGGAGGAAGGGAAGGTGAAAAGGTCCTGAGGCTCCCTGAGTTTGAATTTTGGTCGGCCGTCGTCAAAGTCAACCAGCAGCTGTCTGGTTCTCAAAGCCTGGCTTATTTGTACGGACCCTTTATAGAAAGGCAATCTTAGTCAGCTTCATAAAAACATTGCCCAGCCTAACAAGATTTGTAACATAAATAATACAACATTATTTTGATATGCATAACTGAAAACCACCGACATTGTTTCATCCATGGTGAATCCTGTTTAACATCTTCTGAGATGGACTGCCTCTTTTCAGGGTTTTCCACAGGGTAATCTCTTCTTTGGCTGCTGGCAAACAAACTGCGTTGAGAGGAGTTATCTCTGCCTGAATGAAATACACATAAATGCAATGCTTTAAATAGTTAAATTATTAAGGAAATAAATGCTGACAATCCTATATTTCACTATGTTTATGATCCCAGTTGTAACTGTAGAATACATTAGTAGAACCCTTGGCCAACCCAGTATTATATATTTCATTGCTTCATGGCTGAGATGTAGAGGTGGTTAAACCACTGAGCTCTTTCAGACAGTGAAGGATGGAGGTTTCTAAACTCACAGGTAAAGTTTTGAAGACGGTGGAAAACAAATCTTTCGTATTCGTCTCCGTTCGTGTTCTAAAAATGGGAATTGAATGAATCACTTATATATATCATTTTTAAGTCAAGACTAGATAAAACAAGGACAATGTTACATCGTCGGTAAAGTTACTCACCACCCTGTATTTCTCCTTCATCATGTCCATGGTGTAGCCTACAATCAACACGTAAGCTTTCGAGTCACCGCATGGTTTCGGGATGGCTTTTACTTTGTATTTATACGAAATACCCATTTAACTAAATCTTATGCATATAGGAATCCATCTCGCTTACATCTTGTAAAACAGCACCGGACACTATGCCTCTACATTCATGGTAGCGGACCAAAGCTAGCAAAACAATCTTTTACATACTATGTTGCTTAGCAACCACATTGAACAGCGCTGTTACCATGGATGTCCGGCATAGAGCATATTCCGGGCCCATGTATAGGTGGGCTATACGTCCATGTCTGGTCTGCAAGTGGTGGTCTGGTATGCAACTCTCATTTTTAACAGAAGAAACAATCAAAGCAATAGCCCTGAATGGCTTATCTTGAATGACATTTTTTTAAGGAGTTTATAAGTATGGTAAATAATGGAATTAGGTTCAAATCAACTGAAACGTGAATTAAAAAATGTGTTTAATAACTTTTTACAACAATATACAAGTTCGGGGACACCATCCATCCAAAAACATCACTATGCCCATTGACTTTGGTTAGAAATAATCTAGGTCGAGTAATCAAAAAAACAACTCAAAAAAATTGAAAATCCATTCAATAGATTTAGGTGGCCATGTCAATTGTGTGCATGTCACATTCTCAGGATGAAGATATGGTAATTTGGCACATAATTTACTCTTGTTCATCATGCTCAGACTAGGAAATATCCAAATATAACTGGCCGATTTGGGCAACAAAATAAAGTAAAAAAAATATTTATGTTGAGTTCTTTTACATTAAAATAAATCACTATTTCGATTGCAAACTGCAGTGTGCAACTCATATCTGGTATATCATAGTTTTGTTTTGTATGCAGAGAAACAAGAGTAGATGAGTCTCCGTCATTAGTCCTATATCTTCAACATGGATATCTTCAGCGGCCACAGCAGTATTCTACATCTTTTATTCCAACTATTAAAAGTACGGACAAAATGTCCCCGTTGATAACATAACATCTGTGGAGGGCAGGCATGAGGGCAGAGCATTCGCTTGCAGTGTATCCCTGAAACAATGCTTCACATGCTATTCGTCTTCTTCCTCTTCTTCAGACGTTCCCGCCAGTCTACAGGGAGCGCTTCAAAGTTGGCATTCTTATTCGATTTCCCTCTGAGGAAAGGAGATTCAAATGAACAGTTAGAGTATGAACATTAACCAAAAAGCAAAAGACGCAGCCAGATGTCTCCAGAGAGCCAGATCACCTTCAACAAAATGGCCAAGGAAAACAAGACATGGTTTGCATACATTTAAAATGCTTATCAGGTTTGCTTTGTTTGGAAATATTAACATAGTCAAAGGGTGTAATGAACGACAAATATTTTTTCAACTTAAGGGAAAATACAGTTTAATACCGCTCTGGAACCACATAGAACGGTGATAGTACAAAGTACTATTATTCACAGCAATTCAGGTTAAAGCTAGAATATGCTCGTGTGCAAGACTCTCGTAAGTGTGTAGCTTCTTACGTCAGCAGCATCTGAGACTTCCACTCCTCGATGGTCCGCTTGTTGAGCTGGTCCCGGTCCTCGTCACTGGAGCTGCTCTTGTCCTCCTCGTCCAGCTCCTTCTGGATACTCTGCCACTTCTTCACCAGCGACGGCATCTTAGTCTTGGTCTTTTTCGACTGGGGGAAAAAGAAGAAACACGCTGAGGAATAACAATTGAACGACAACTTGACGGGTGTATAAAATACTGGAAGAGGATTTTCCTTCATAACAGCAAAAAAATAAAAGTTATAATAGCATCGCAACCAACCTTGTCCTTTTTCAGCTTCTTGCTCTTGTCCGTCGGCAGTGCCTTGGCTGTGGAGGGCTCGGGCGGGGGCTGGGTTAAGGGGAGTGGTGGTTGGATGGGCGGGGCGGGTGGAGGCGGGGCAATGACTTCAGCGGGGATCGAGGGGGCACCGACCGTGGACACTCCCCAGTAGGCGTTCGCCGTCATGACAGAAGCTGTAGATGCAGGGGCATGCATTCAATTCAAAACATTTCTGACAGTTCCCCAGAGACTAAAATAAAATGGCACGCCTGGACAATTTCGCAGTGCTTGATGGAATATCTTTAAGCATTTATTTTTTTCTACCTGCACTGACGGTGTTCTGGGTATAGAGAATGGCGCTGCTGCCAATAGTGATGGCCTTGTTCAGCTGACCGGCCTTTCGTTTCTGGGCTTTCCCCAAGGAAGCAGAGGAATCCAGGGCCTGCGAAAGACAAAACGTCTACATTATTCAAGGCTCCTTCACTTAACATGCAGCTCAAATGATCTCTCTTCAATATGTCAAAGTTTTTTTTCTATGTTTCTGAAATCCCCACAAAGTCAAGTTAACAAAACCATAAACATTTACATACACAGATACATAATTGATTGAGGTGAATCTCAGGGTTAGGGTTAGGGGGAATTCCCCTGCGTTGCGTACCCTTGCCGGGACACACGGTAATGGGGGCCTCCCGCTGCCGTCCTCCTCCGTCCCGGGAGCTGGCGGCTCGCCGTCGTCGTCATCCATTTCCATCTCCACCTCCATGATGTCACCGTCGCTGTCCGGGGGAGGAGGAGGGGGCGGGGGAGAGCCTGGCGGCGGC
>JAOPUD010000162.1:16423155-16436810 GCA_027122715.1 Trisopterus minutus
GGCTGGGGCTGGGCCGGGGGCCAACACGGTGGGGGTGCGGGCGGGGCGGTGGGGGCACACACGGTAGACGCTGCAGGGTGGGGATTACAGGAGCCAAATTATCATTCACACAGTGTAAACTTTAAAGACATCAACGACAACAGGCTCCCCCGCGATTTAATTGCCATCGGTCTTTGAGAGACGCCAAGAGGTGCTAACCTGTGTGTGTGGTGTTGGTTTCTCCCTGGCTGGATGTCTGGTCGTTGCTGGGCTCATCCTGCAGCTCCTCTTTAGTTGGGAAATCCCACCGGGAGACGTTGGTCCGGTCATTCACATAAAAATACCGCCTGTGCTCTCTAGAAGTGGGACAAGAGAGATAGAGAGAGAAAACAAGTTTCAATGGTTTGCTCTGTAACTGGCTATGCAGCCTGATGACCCAAGGCAATTCGGGCAGAAAAGCATTGAAGGAGGGACAAAACAGCCACAAGAGGGCCGTGTTGTTTTAAAGGGTGGTGATTTTGACCATTCTTGGGAGCCGAATTAGAAAGCAGGCTGTGGATGTGGACAGTGGAACCCACCTTCTGCTCAAAAACAAATAAATCATAAACAAATCATCTTTGGTCCTGAAAAGGCTGTTCAAAATAGTAACGACCACAAGTTCACACCGTTGTTGTTGTCCAAAATGTATTCATTTTAGACAACCACTCCCTTCCAAAAACACATACACACAAACACACATGAAGATTGCAAAGAGAATAGGATATATTGTTGTCCAAAAATAAAAAAATGAAGCTGAAAATAAAAGCACATGTTAATTGTATTTTTTCTTTTTTTTTTACACATCAGATTATCTACATTCTGTAGCAAGAGAATAATGAATTACAGGAAAACATGTAATAGAGTTGGTCTGACCTGCTGGATCCCGGTCAATGCTCCGTCTTCACCTTTAATTTGATGCGTCCCTCCCAGGCGGCTGTGTCAGCATTGCATTCAGTAGGGGATGGGGGGGGGTTTGCGGTCCTGTAAAGTTCAAAGTCCTCCCACGCAACCAACCCCCCTACCGTAACTGGACATCGAGCCCATCTTATTCATGTCCTCACAGTAAAGGGCTGAGTAGTCTGTGCTATTGGGAGAGCTGGTCCTCTCTCTGTGACGTTATGTATACAGGAACACAGGCTGGCCCACAGCGGATGCTCCCATATTATTATTATATACAATAATAACATACGGCAGGTTCCCGGGATTTCAACCCAGTGGGTTTCTGTCGTGGATTCTGATCCACTCGCAATGGTTCTGCTTCCTTTCCAAGTAATGATAAACAAAGTCTACAACCCCGGCATTGTGGGTGGTGGTCGTGGTGGCGTGATTCTGGTAGTCACACGTATAGATTGCTGGGGGATGGGGGTTTAGAGATGTTAAAGGTAAGGAGCGCGTACCTGTCCCAGTGGCAGGACCAGCCATTAGGGGTGGCGTTAAGTTCGTAATGTTTAATGTGTTGGGCGGCTTCCTGCAGCCTGCGGCGGAGATAGAGTCCGTTCAGAGCCCCCTCCCTCCAGTCAGCGATCCGCGTCTGAAGAGGGGCAAAGGACAGGAAGCACAAGGAGGAGAGAAAGGAAGAGAAAGGAGTGACAAGGAGAGAGGAGACAAGAGGCAGATGAGTAATGAAAACAAAATGGATACCCTTCAGCGGATTATAATGAACATTTTAAATATTAAACACTTGTGGCATATGGCTCTGAGGAAAGTGTCATGAAAGAGAGATGAGACAATTTAATATTTATACATTGATAACTTTAGCCATTCAGCCCTTACCTCCGTTTGTAGCAGAAGCAGCTGAAAGTTCGAAATGGCTTTTTTGTTTATCCCCAAAAACTCCATCTTGCTGGTTAAGGTGTTTGCTAGTTCTCCAATCTGAAACTACAAAATGCATTGCAGCATGAGGGAGAGGTTTAAACAATTGTGAATTAATCAGTATTCATGCTGTAGATTTTTTCAGAACTTTCTTTACCCTGAGCTCGGGTGTTTCAACTTCAACATCCTTTGCGAGAACTTTCACAACTGATTTGTCCTCTGCTTTGTCCGCCTCCATTTCCTCTGCTTCTTCAGGCTTCTCTGGGGATTTTAATTGAGCTTCAGGAGACAAATTAAAAAATATATAGTTAGCATAATTGGCAGTAGGAACGCACTAAATTTCAAAATAAATACAAATATGTCAGTTTCACTGGCACCAAGTAAAAAAAAAGCTTGCAACAATTCAAAGCACTTTACTATGTATGGTTTGTAAACCTACACAACTTCAGGCTACATATCTTTGCTCTCACCTGTCTCTACATTCTCCTGTGTATCAGAGCTTATGCTGTTGGAGTCTGGGCTGGCTGTGCTGATGAAGGCCGTCTTCCATCTGGACTTCTTCAGAGCAGCCCCTTGCGAGCCTGGGGCCTCCTGACTTGTCTCCGAATACGGGCTGGAGCCCCCTGCACTACCATCGCCTTCCTCCAAAGCCCGCAGCTCCGCCTTAAAAAGGATAGAGGTTCGAGGTAAGTCAAAAGATACCGAGACGGTGGCCAGTCAAAAGTCAAACTGTAGCGGTTCGTAAACCTTTCCCCCTCTATTCACCTTTTTCCTCTCGAGCGCAAGCTCCAGCTCCACGGTGTCCTCCTCTGGCTCCTCCTCTGCGTCAGAGCTTTCCTGCGATTGGTTCTTGGAGCGCGGTTCTTTCTGGGCCACGGGCAGGCTTTCAGAGTCCCGCAGAGGGGTGGAGGGGGAGCCCACTGGGCCGCATGCCTCCCCATCAGAGTCCATCCCGTTCTCCGCCTCCTCAAGGTTGCCCAGCAATCGCTTCCTCCACTTCTCCTCCGCCACCTTCACCTCCGGGGGGATGAGGGCCGCGAGGAGGCTGGCAGCTACACCGTGGCGCTCCTCTTCTTCGCTGGTGAGGGCTACGACGCTCTCCATTACCTCCTGCAGCCAGACAAAAGGATTGTATCACTCAATGAGTTCTCATTATTGGTGCCAATGAACGAATACATGATGGAATGCTTATATAACCCAAGGACAAACTTGCCTTCACTTTTGCCTCCTTCTTGATAGCTGTGGTGTGGGCAAGGGCATGGGCAGGTTTTTGTTCAGGATGATACGCTGCTTCCACGGTATCATTGCCATTGACAGTGGCACTGCAATAAGAAGCAGGACATAAGAAATCTCATTTGAACTATCCCCTCAAAATGTCTTTAACTGACCTGTATGTTTATATATGTAGAAAATGGCAGTATATCTTTCAATTATACTGGTGGTTATGCAGTGTAATTTAATTACTGATCTGAGACACCGTACTTACTGTACACTTTGGATGTACTGAGGTATGTGTGCGAGTGTGTCCATTATGATGATTGTAGTGATCGTCACTTACTTGTTACTGCACTGCAGCAGCCCTTGCACCTGGGTAGCAAGGTAACTAGGTAGTTCCCAGGACACTTCGTTGGTAACAGTACTCCAGTAGTAGTAACAGCCAGAGTTGTCGTCCCATACCTCCTGCCAATCTCCCATCTCCACCCCGACTGCAAATAAGGAAAATGGAGGATGTTTATATGCAAAATATAATTCACAGAAGATTCCGTTGTACTTTTTTTTTTTTTTAAAGAGGAGGCTTAACATGTTTGCTTGGATATGACACTTGTATAATGATTACAGTAAAGGTTACCTCCAGCCAAAGAGTCCTGGGTGTTGTATTGAAAGTCTGCCTCAGTACTTGGCAGCTCCTGCCCCTTTGTGTGCACTCCCAGTTGAACGTTATTCTCAGGTCTGGGAGGGGTGGGGGATGGAACTGCAGGATGAGGTGAGGCGTCCTCTGAATTTGGCTGAGTTGTGATTGCATCAATTTCCTACACAGAAAAAAATTAAGACAGTTATTTCATCACCTTAATTGATGTGCCTTTGATGTACCCAATGACACATTGCGGTTTACTAATCATCGTGTGAAATATCTGCAATCCCTGCAGGTTTCCTGTACAATTTTTGCAATTGTGATATAAAAGTTCAATTTCCAGAATCCAATAATGTGTGTTAATACATACCGCCATAAAGTTGGCCAATGTGCTGTCAATATCTGCTGACTGGTTATGCTGCATTTTTGTTGTCTGTTGAGAGTCACCTTCTTCTTCGTCGCTGTCCTCATAGGCCCCAAGTAGGGACAACCCTTCTGATGAAAAACCACGATTAATGCAATAATTGACTTGAGGTATTTGCGTTGATCTATATGAGTATGGCAAAATCACGGCAAATCATACTGGCAGACACGGCGGTTACTCACCTGTGGCCTTAATTACGGGCCCCTTCATATTCATGTTTACGTTTCCTTCTCCTGTTAATTTGTGCCCATCACTTTCCAGCTCGTCTGCAAGAAACAGTGGATATGTTAGGGAATAATGATGACATTACAGATGTCTATAATACACTTATTATTTGCGTACACATTATTTCCAACTTAAATTATCTATATTCGCTTAAATACTTATTTTGAACAGTCTTTAGCTTCCGTTAGTAGCATAGTTAGCTTAGCTACTAGCGTTAGCCCGCCGACGAACACATTACGAAGTAATTGCAAGCAGGCTACTGGCAATCATAAGCTATGTGAATCAGGTCGAATTGAATGCCTAGTTTCGTATTTTAAACACATGCCGATTGTGCTCTAAAACGACGACGAACACGTGCTCCTAATGTGTCTAGACCGTAATGCTGTAGTGATAGCGCTAGCTAGTGCTGTCACGAAAGGGCCCTTCCCGCACCTTTTATACATCAGCCTTGTCAAGGAGCAAAAACAATGTTATCACGTTTAAAACGCACCTTCAGATCCGGAGCCTCCTTCTTCCCGCAAATTAGTTGACCCAACGCGAGTACCAGCCGGCGAGAGCTGCAGTATTGTTCTGCGACCGACCGTTCCTCCTGCGATGCGATATTTCTTTCCCATCCCTTTCTCCCCTGCTGGTTGGGGGGGGTACGGGACCCGGCGGGGAGGTCCACAGCGGCTGCGCGGTTGCGTCACAACGGTGTTACGGTCACGTGACAGAAATACATCAACTTCCGGTTCATGTGGGCTGTGTGATGTTCGTCTTGGGGGATTGAGCTGAAAAGATGTTCTGAACCTAAGTCATTTGTCACGGCATAGCGCATGACGTACGCCATCGGGCTTAGGTTTGTGTTGTGAGGTCTGATCGCCTGCAGACACGCCGTTGTGAATATGATTGACTCTTCCATGTACGTTAAAGGAGGGGATAAACAAAAAGAAACGCCTTAAGTACCTCCCACCGGCCGATATATAAGACGAGGACGCACCACCAACTAGCAACTGCCAAACGCCGTCCAACCTCTTGTCCATGGGACTTCTAGTGACATAGGGTCGATTAAGAGACTATGGGAACCGCGATGGGGCCGGTTCTGATGTGGTTGCAGGATGTTGCAGCGTTCACTCTCCTCAAAGCTCGTCGGACTCTGCTTCAGGCTCTTTTACTGTTTTGTGTCATAGTTCTGCTTCTCTGGGTGTCCATTTTTCTGTATGGAAGCTTCTATTACTCTTACATGCCCACTGTCAGCTTCTCCACTCCGGTCCACTATCAATACAATACTGACTGTGATGCTTCCGAACCTCTTCTCTGTTCATTCCCGATGGCCAACGTCTCCCTTCTGAAGAACGGGAGAGACCAGGTAATGGCTAATGGCCAACCCTATAGAGTCTCTTTAGAATTGGAGATGCCAGAGTCTCCAGTAAACGAACAGCTGGGGATGTTCATGGTCAAGATATCCTGCTACGCAAAGGGAGGTGAGACTGTATCGTCAGTAGCACGCTCCACAATGCTGCACTATCGCTCCACTGTCCTCCAGACCCTCAGCACACTTTTTTTCTCCCCTATTTTGATGACTGGAATAACCGAGCAAAAGCAACTTGTAGATGTTGAGCTCTACTCAGACTACAGGATGAATGCATATCTCCCCACCGTTGGAGCCATCATTGAGATCCACTCCAAACGAGTACAGATTTACTCAGCCCAACTACGTATCCACGCCTACTTTACCGGAGTACGTTATGTCCTCTACAACTTCCCCTTAACTTCTGCATTCCTCGGTGTAGCCTCCAACTTTGCTTTCCTGAGTGTCATTGTGCTCTTCAGCTACCTGCAGTTTATTTGGGGTGGCCTTTGGCCTCCAGAGCAAGTAAGAGTCCGGGTGATGACGGGAAACAATGCTCGTTTTCAGCGAAGAGGAGAATCTGCTCGGATGCGCATGAGGAAGGTTTCCACAGGGAAGGAGTTCGAGGAACCCACCGTGATTGGTTCTATGAATGATTCATCTGATGTGCCGGGGATTGACACGCTACTAGATACTTCCACAATGGACCCCTCAGACATGCTGGAGGAGGCCCCCGGCATTGACGAGGAAGACCAAGGCATTCAAGATCCTCCTAATTCTACCGATCCTGCCGTCCTGTTGGAGATGTCACGTGACCCGAGTGAAACGGTTCTGCGACAGAGGCCTGGGGCTTCGGTGTCCTCAGAGGCATGGTCTTAGGTGCATGCAGTAACCCATATGCTAACGATTCCACAAACTGCCCATCCTCGTTACAAAGATGGACAGTGATGGTGGAAGTATCTGTTTTTTGTTCATGAGCTTTTTTTGTCTATTTAACATCTATCCTCCACCACCAACACCATGTTTGTCTACATTCATTTAAGGCCTCATTTTGATGTGTCAGATTTATTTTCATGCGATCTGCTCTACGGGTTTGCAATCGATTCAGTATTCATGGTTGTTAAATTATTTTCATGTCTTGTCATTTGACTTCCATCAGATGACGGTCATGCTTGATTCAATTCTGGGGATTAAGATTGCATGCTCAGTAGTTAATTGTCACACCCTCCTTTTCTTGGCACCAACGCAGACTATTGGAATGCCTGGGTGTATTATTTGTGTACTCTCCCACTACACATAAAGCATGTACCATCTTGCAGCTAACGTCTCTGTCAGCACATACTTAATTGTGGTTCCTCTTCACACATAGTAAATAGATTAATGTGAACATGACTAATTATGTCTCAAGCCTTGTGTTGGCTTAGAGGGAATACGGCTATGAGATACATCATGCATGTACTTTTCCCATACAATACACAACTAAAGTACACTATACTAGGGTATCCGGTATTACTGGTATATTTCTTGAAATTTCCGTCGTGCACATGGTTGAAAAATGTACCAACTTGATTTCCTTATTTTGCTGTTACAGGGATAACTTAGCTATAAAGTTTGGTTTCTTCTGTACAAGTTTTGTTGTCTTTTGTTTGGATATAGATGGGGAATGTAGGAAAAAGTTTTGTTTAGTACAGGTAATACAATGTTAAGTTACTTAAAGTAAAATAAGTTTGGGATGTCAGTTTCTGAAGAATGAATAAAGCGCTTTTGTTTATTGAGAATAGGTTTTGTTTATTAAAGGATGTGGGGGGAAATGGAAAGGCCAAAGAAGTTGTTAGGTTATTATTACTGCTATTGTTTTAATCTTCGCTGCAAAATGCGATTGTGAATGTGTGTGCATCTCATAAAAATATAAATGTTGTTTATTCTCTGTTCCATAATAAAAGCATATACTAACAAATCCTGTTACCTTTTCTTTTTTTTACGAGTTGCTCATTTTCCAATAGCATCCATACGTGGCTACAAATTACACAATTATGTTATCCCATTTAATTCGTATTTGCATAACTTTAAAAGCATTAGAATAATTGTGTTAGCCCTTGAAAAAATCTGTACAGTATGCATTTATGATTTATTTTGGGAAGACGATATCTTCACGTTAAATGGATGACAACAAAATCAGCATATTTCATTAGGGCTAGGAATTAATTAATGTTCGATATCAGGACACCATGGGAACTTATGGCCATGGAAAATATTCATAATGAGCATTTGTCCACAAACAATCAACACCTTTGTGTACAACCTACTACCCTTATAAACTAAGCACAGCACTGAATACAAATACACTCTTATATTTAGATGTGTAATAATTCAATTGAGCCTTATATCATAGCCCTTTTACAGAACCTAATAGCAGTTTTATTTAAAGCCATGACTGCAATCTATCAAATCAATTATGCATTGGTCTGAATGAGGAGCAGCATGGAGGATCTCAGCCATCACTCGAATGTATTAAATATATCCCTGTACTTAGCCTTTGTGCTGACATTTTATCACACCCACACACTTTTAAAACACACGAAAGTAACTCACGAGTTGATGTGAATACAATATATATTTGTTAGATGTGTATACAGTTTTGCATGACATACATTTAATTTTATTAATAAACTTGATATATTTTATATTATCTTGGCTTGGTTGGGCCTATTGTCTATCCACAATGCATATTTTTTCTGTTTTAAATTTACAGATGTAATTTAAGTTATCGTGAGAAAGTGGTGAACATTTGAAAAGTGACTTTATATAAAATAGGATAATTCATAACTAGACACTGCACACTATTAATAGCATAGAATCATGAACATTGTCCTTCATAAGCACACAGCCACTCCAAAGCCAGACATGCATGTGGCCTACAGCCAGGCAATGTTATGAGTAGATGGTTAAGTTTTCTGCTCAAGGACATCAAAACAGCATATACTGTTCTAAGGCTATACCCACTGAGCTACTGCACTGCCTAATTCCAGTTTTCATTCCAAAATAATACCATTATCTTTTCCCATATTCTTAGCGTGCTTGTATTTCTCATGCAGAGTAAATTGCCCTCTCTCCAAGCAGTAATCCACTGTTTCACTTGAGTAGCAGCCTTGAACATGCAGTTCTGAGTATTGCCAGAGCTGAAGGTCAGGAGTTTCTTCAGCCTTATCAGTGTGCCCTATCCCTCGTCTGTTTGTCCTTCCTCAAGCTCTGCTGTCAGTTCACCCGGTAGTTTAGCGATGTACTCGTCTTCCTCGTCTTCCTCTTCATCTGAATTGTCTGCCCAGCGGCCGACCCTCCGGGCTCCATCAGCGATCACAGGGGCGTTGACGCAGGGGTTGTGGTCATAGATCACAAGCTTCAGCCCCTGTAGATGAGACAGACGTGGAAAGTAGCGGATTTTATTCCTGTCCACGTCGACAACAGCTAAAAACTGCATTTCTAATAGCACTGATGGGAACTCGCTCAGCTGGTTCCCTGCCAGCCATATGCTGCGTAGCTCTCCAAGTCCCCCCAGTTCCTGAGGTAAACTTCGGATCTGGTTATAACCCAGGTGCAACGTTTTGAGATTTGAGAGCTCACAAACCACCTGGGGGAAATGGGTGAAGCAGTTAGTCTCCAGCCACAGAGTATTAAGCTCCTTAAGGTCTTCCATTTCTCTTGGGAGTCTGTAGAGCCTGTTGTTGCCCAGGTAGAGTATATTCAGGTGGGTTAGCCTGCAAACAACTTCAGGTAGCTCATCAAAACAGTTGAAATCCAGGGCCAGCAGTTGGAGTTTCCTCAGGCTTTGAACTTCAGGGGGCAAGCTGTTCAGGTTGTTGTCACTCAGGTATAACTTTACCAGCTCCCCAAAGACACACACGGGATTAGGGAGCCGCCGTAGCTGTCGGCTGCTCAGGTCCACAGCCCGATCAAATGGCATTTCTTTTAGGTCTCCCACCAAGAAGCGCTGGCAACGCTCCGATGGAATGAAAGCCATGACACTTCGCAATGCATTCCCCATTCTGCTCAATTACATGCTAATGACACATTAGTCACCTCTGCATGAGTGTCAACCGAACGGACCGGTTGTGGTTATTAAAATAAGTCCAGAAACGTTCTTTCAACGCCTCTCTGAAGATAGGTCCTCCTATCAAAGGAGGAGAGCATTGAAATTAGTAAGACCACAACATTGTGTTAATACTCAAATAAACTAAAGAATTACATCCCAAATCTGTTCCATTCATTCATCAACTCCCACACTGATATGATTTTACTATTGTACTCTAATGAATGAAAACTATTTGATGTACTGTAACTTCTTAGCTTTAATTAAAAGGCAATATAGAATAAAAGTTTGTCCTCAAAAACACATACCTTTAATGCCTTCCCAACTGCCCATGATTCTCCGCTTCTTCTAAGTAGACCATCTGTTTGTCTAACTCAATGAGCAGAATACATATTGTATCCCCTTGTTATGTATCCTCTTGGTAGGTATTCTCTTGTGCATTCACCTCACTCCCTATTGCTCCAAGCTTTTCGCTGACTCTCAAGCGATAGCAACCACTGGCAGATTTCTCCTCCCATCTGTGCCTGATGACTTTTTCCCCCCTCCTTACCCATGCCATGGCTGAGGTGTGGGAGAGAGAGAGAGAGACGGGAAGAATGCCGGTTTCAGAGTGCCACTGATAAGCATGAGAGTTGCACTGCGATTTAAAGAGGAGTGGAGGTCAACTCCATGCTCTGCATCCATGACGCTGATCTGGGTCCCATAAGTAGACCACACAAAAAACATGTGTGCATGACCCATTGCAGGGCCAGAAGAAGTGTAGGCTAGTAAAGCCATGTTTTCAGTTTTACTTATAGAAGTAATAAGGTGTGATGGTGGATGTATAGCACAAGGATAGGCCTGTGTTTTGTCAGCACCATATTGTGATGCTCTGTTTGAGAAATGCACATGGAGCCTATAGTTGGATTGAAACTAAAAAATTAAAAAATAAATAGAAATTAAAACTGAATTAATCATGTGAGGCAAGTGCAAGTTAGTTCAACTGGAAATAGTCTTGTTCGCCCATACTATCTCATAACCATTGTGGGTATTTTCTAACAAGAGAACACTGGGCAGGAACTTCATTTTCCTTATCTTTAAGGGGACCAGCTACCCCATCTCATCTCACTTCTGTTCACACACTTTTTTTTTTAGCACTTGTCCTTCTGCTAATCTCCTTTCACATTGGGGCCTCTGACAGGCAATATGAAAGCTTAGTATGAACAAAGAACACATTAAAGCTATCAACGTTTAAATATGATTGTTTTTGTAAAAGGTAGGCCTATTTATAAATTAATAACAGTACAAATGTATGTATAATGTTAGTATTATTTTCACATGTGCCTTTAGATCATAACCTGTAATAATATATTCTAATTGAATTGGAATATATGTTTTGTATGAATGAATTTTACATTTAATAACGCTGAAGTTTTTACAATGTACTTTATGAAATAAAATCGATGAAAATATGGTTATTGTGAGTGAGATAGAATAACACGACTGTTCGATTATGAAAGGGATACGATTGGGGAAATTTGCGTTTTGTTAACAAATAAAACGCTAAACGTGATATCACAAAGCAAATGTGCTTTGAGATGGTATGTACAAAAAAATCATGCATAGAGCCACAGAGATGTACACAAATGTTACAGACTGCGCTAACTCGGTGTACGGAAATGGGCAGCAGGTTCTAAGGTCAGAGGGTAAAGGCTATTCTCTGGATTGAGAATACACACAGCCATCTTGGATCAAAAGAAGAGAAGGGAAATTGATGCGGTGAGGATGTTCGTTTTTTCACCAGGATTTCATTGTTTAGAGAACATTAAACTATATAGAGTGGAATATTCGGCTTGGTTACCCCCCCGTATTCGTCCATTCGTGATTTTGGCGAATTGATGATTGAGCAGCCGACTGTTTGCTGCATCTGTTTAGTCTGGTGCTCGCTGCAAACCAAGCGTAAATGGAGACAAGAAAACGGCAGCTGGCCGTGGATAAATGAAGGCTATGCAGGCCTAGATTAATATATGATGTTGAAAAGGCTGCTACTGGCTAGATGTTGGTGTTTCTATTTACACGATTGTAAATGGTACGGTGTGTTTTTGAACACTACGCTGAGTAAAATAAGCATTTGTGGGTTAGCGTTGGTGTTAGTCCGCTTGCTAATTGACGTTAGCTATGCTAACGCGAAGCGACTGCACAACAACTAGCATTAGCTGCACTGTGTGCTAAACAGAGTTAGCTCGTTAGTTTGGGAAATTGCATCGTTAAATGGTTATTGCATTAATATCGTATACTTTTTAAAGTACTGCAAATGAACTGTGAAAACGGACAGAATTTTGCTTTTGGAATAGCACCGCAACTATAAAATCCATTATATAATGGACAGGTCTCTGTCATCAATGGACCCTTACAATTACGTTTTTTTAGCACATGTTAACGCACCAAAACGGTCGGGGTCTTTGTTTACCTTTGTAAAGATGTACTGTTAGGTTAAAACTATTCAAATTATCCGCTCGATCGAAGTACATTATCTATGAAGATAATGGGAGTTTTGAACATCTATTCTGTACGTTAAACAACGGTGGTACTAATTGTATAGTAAAAGCTGTAACAGCACCCAACTCAAGCATGTTTTTCCTTTCATACAGGTGACGAAGGCATGTTCGGTTCTAGAAAGAAGTTTGTAGAGTTTGTCGAGGTAGTCGATAACGACTTTCCTGATGAAAGCATGTACTACAACCAGCCGTCGATGTTCCCACATCGGTCGGACAAGGATGTAAGTTTGAGCATCATTGCCTCCGCATTGCTTTTCACTGTGGTACTCATTTGTTTACTTTAGAGAGACCAGTACTTTCATAATATTGTATTTGTTTCAGATGCTGTCGTCTCCTTCACCATCATCATCAGGTCAACTGTCACAGCTTGGTGCCAGTTTGTATGGTCCACAAAGTGAGCTTGCAAAGCTTAATTTGTTAAAAAGTAACAGGATAATTGTCATCGCAACACAACCTTTAGTGCGATAAGACACCTCAAGCAGAGGAAGTGGAATTGTGGTTAACTGGCGATGAGAAACTGGCTCATTGCTTGCATCAAAACAAAAATACTGGAACCGTGACGTGTTGCCGGTAGTTTCGTTGGGCCATACTTACAGCTGATCTAACTTTAACCAAACAACAGCTCAAACCCGGGCCATCATTCATAGCAAAAATGTCCAACTTTAGATAATTGAACTATTATAACGGTTTCCATTTCCCCCTTTCTTTTTCTTTCTCTCTCTCTCTGTTTAGGCGCCCTCGGATTCTCGATAAGGGGAATGGGTAACAATACGCCTCAGTTAAATCGCAATTTAACGCAGGGCTCCCAGCTACCAAGTCACATTACGCCCACAACGGGGGTACCCTCCATGTCCCTCCATACCCCACCATCACCAAGCAGGTGCGTGATCACTGCAGGTGTTTTGCATTCTAGTCCTTGTTTTAAAAGTGCATCTCCATCTCCATGTTTGTGAGTGAAACGGGCATGATACAAGTCTGCGGAATAATTTCTCATCCGCCATCGATGAATACTTGAATTCAGATGCGTCCAAACAGCTTGGAGATGGTGTTACACAGGGAAGTGTTAGTGCAGACGCACCTATTCAGACGTGCCTCTGTCCCTTCCACAGGGGGACTTTGCCGATGAACTCGAGGAACATGCTGAACCACTCCCAGGTCGGGCAGGGCATCGGTATGACGGGTAGGACCAACAG
Source organism: Trisopterus minutus (assembly GCA_027122715.1). NCBI lineage: Eukaryota > Metazoa > Chordata > Actinopteri > Gadiformes > Gadidae > Trisopterus > Trisopterus minutus. Next base: position 16,436,634 of record JAOPUD010000162.1, read on the forward strand.
CATGGGCAGCTCTGGGCTGGGCAGCCCCAACCGCAGCTCCCCGAGCATCATCTGTATGCCCAAACAGCAACCAGCACGCCAACCCTTCACCATAAACAGGTAGAGTGTGTGTGTGTGTGTGTGTGTGTGTGTGTGTGTGTGTGTGTGTGTGTGTGTGTGTGTGTGTGTGTGTGTGTG
>JAOPUD010000162.1:16480094-16492487 GCA_027122715.1 Trisopterus minutus
ACACACACACACACACACACACACACACACACACACACACACACACACACGCACATGCACACACGCACACACACACATTGGGAAGAGTAAAAAGGTCAACCTTGGGTCCCTGGTGTCTGGAAGAGGTCGATTAAGGGGTAGGCGGTTGCTGAGAAACACGTTGTATCCATATTTATCAAATAAAGCTTGTGCCTCTTTTTGTTCGTCTTCTGACAAATTCTCTCCCCCCCAGTTCTGGAACAGTGCAGACTCTGGGAAAAGTTTCTTCCCCTTGTTTTCAAGCTGTTCGATTTCCCCAGGTTTATCTTCGTCCTTCGACAGATTTTTGACCAGTGCAATTAGTTTTTCTTCTATTTTTCTATGTCTGTCTAGATCTTCTTCAAGAAGCTTCTGCATGGATTCCTGTTTTTGATGGAGGTCTTTTACCAGGTTGTCTGTAGGACGAGAGAACATGTGGGAGTCAGTGATTAGCTGGACAGAGGCAGTGAAAGAAAGATAGGCCTCAAAAGAACCATAGACATACATATTTTATGTGCTGTATTTCAGATTTTTCATTGTTTTTCAGCTGTTGGTGAAATATGGGTATTATTGCTATAATATTGCTTACCCCTCGGCTCAACCGAAGCCATTGAGCCTCGCGTCTAATGAACATTACACCACATTTCGCATCAGGCTTGGAAACGCTGCCATTCAAATCAAAGGATGTGTCGCCATGCCAACAGTGTCACAAACAGATTCTTTCTGCATAAGAAACAGTCAATGTATAAGGAATAATGTCATCATTTCTGAGTAAAAGCTATTTTGAAAGATCTGTGTTTTTTTGTTTTTGAGGCATTGAATAGTTGAACAAACTCTGGATGGCTAAGGTGGAGCTCAAAGAGTAATTACATTGTCACTGAGGGGTAGAGTGATCTACAATTGCTGTCTGTTTTCAGACTCTTCACTTCAGCAGCGTTTTGAAAACACTGGAGTGTGGTTGCCACTCAAGCCACCCTTGACTCCCACATGGATTCAAGATGATGGCACTGGCCTACAAGGCGGTCAATGGAACTGTCCCTGCCTACCTCCACGCGTTGGTCAGACCACACACCCCAGCTTGGGCCCTCCTCCGCTCAACTACTTCAGCTGGACTTCTGGTAGCGCCATCGCTAAGAGCAAGCAAAAGTCGATCATTAGAGGTACAACTCTTCTCCGTTTTGGCACCACGGTGGTGGAACGAGTTCCCTGCCAATGTAAGGACCATCGAGTCCCTCACCAACTTCCTCAAAAGACTCAAGATTCAACCTGTTCAGAGTTCACCTAGACTCTGCATAGCCATCCCCTCCTTCCCCTCCTCCTAATTGTATGCTGTACGTCCTGGCATGTACTCAATGTATTGTATGTCATGCTTAGCTATAGTACTTAGCTGTGTAGCATCTTATCCTAGATGTCTTTGTTATATACAGGGAATGGGTTAAGTGATTGTTAGTGCTTTGCACTTGGTTCTATGAACATCCTTATTGTACCGACAGCGGTGTATTGTTTCACCTTCTTCTGACAAACGTACTTATTGTAAGTCGCTTTGGATAAAAGCATCTGCTTAACGCCCTATAAAAAGCGTTCCGGCCAGTTGGACTCACCCCCTTCTAATTCGAAGCATGGAGGATGTCATCTACATATGCACTAGACTCCACCCTTCCCACCTTGACAACAGTACTAACACCTACGTGAGAATGCTGTTGTTGTTAGGTTCAGCATTCAACATTATCCCCTGATCAACACTCAGTGAGGCATCAACACCTGCCTCTGCAACTGAATACTAGACCTCTTAGCCAACTGCCCCCAGTCTGTTAGGCTGGATAACCACAGCTCCTCAGCCCTCACCCTGAACGCCTGCGTTCTACTGGGCTGCTCAGTGCGGTACTCTGTGATTGAAATCCACTGACCACCTTATTAATTAAATCAATCTTGAGCAAAGTAGCCACGTATAGTAAGACAAAAACAAATGCCTCTACCGCATATACTGTATGAGTTAACATAAAAATGTTTAAGGAGCACAATGTCGCAGACCCGTCTTGACAGCACTGAAATCTGTCACATCCATCAGGAGAAGCTGGATAGTTTAGAAAGAGTAAGAGTGTGAGAGCAGTTCATCTCAGCCAACGATCAAAGAAGATTTGTTTTTGGGACCTTTAATTAAATACCGTTCTCTGCCACAGCCTCTCTCCCCAACACCAGGCTCTGCCACAGCCTCTCTCCACATCACCAGTCTCTGCCACAGCCTCTCTCCCCAACACTAGGCTCTGCCACAGCCTCTCTCCCCAACACCAGGCTCTGCCACAGCCTCTGTCCACATCACCAGGCTCTGCCACAGCCTCTCTCCCCAACACCAGGTCCTGCCACAGCCTCTCTCCACATCACCAGGCTCTGCCACAGCCTCTGTCCACATCACCAGGTCCTGCCACAGCATCTTTCCATTACCAGCCTCTGCTCATCTACTATTTGTGTCGTATTTTCATGGGTATGTCTAAATGAAATGAAGTAGGCCTATATTGTAGTTTTGGTTTTATTTATATTATAGCCTGTCTCTCTGTCTACACGCCTCTTTATAATCTCCCCTCCTCAGTCCCAGTATCCTCCATACATATCTCGATACGGTCAAACTAAATAGTACTTTCTGTTCCCAAAAGCAGCATTTAAGTGCTTTTATTTAAAAATATATAGATTCAAGATTGAAGACACTCTGTGCATACTATACCCGATAATTAACTGGGTTTGCCTTAAGTTCGGCATGTCGGTAAAATGATCCAAAAATGTTAAAGTCAAACTGTCAACAGCAGTCATTCGTACCGCTCGCTCCGCAGTAAACGGTAGGCTACTCTCCATCGGTAGGCCAGTCGTGCATCAAGACCCGCAGCCACTGTTTGATTCCAATTGTGTTATATCGATTACGCTATATCATTGGTCTATATTGTAATCTATAAGGCTAATAATAGCCTAGTTATTAACCGTTGTATTAATTGTTATGCTCTCATACATAATTTAAATCGTAGACGTAACTGCGTCAGGTGTGCGTTTATTTTGATATTGAAGCATTGGTGCCAAATATGGTGGAATGGTTAAATTCCACCATGAATAATTCGTGAACCGGTTATCCTGCCCTGAAATTATACTGTCAACTAGTCTATATTTACAAAATTGAAGGCAGATGGGATGAACGGCCGTGAACATAATATGGTGAAAATTTGTTGCAGAGACGGTCATTTAGCGAACAGTCGACCGTGCGTCTGACCCTTATCCTGACCTCACAATGTATCCTACTGCTGATCAGCTCAGTAGGCCTATGTGTATTGACAAGGGGACATTTACAAACAAATACTTTGCTGTCAAGTGTCCTAAAATACTTTTTCATCACTATGCAACATGGAAAATATAATCCAACTAATACAACGTGTACATCATCCCACCCTTACATTTCATGTCACTCTTTTGCCACCCCTTACAAAATGTGATACCATCGCATAGATATTTAAAGAGTCCACTTACACAGATTGTTAACACTTGGCTCCAAATCAGAATAAAATCGAGGACTGCCATGTCCAAATGATTTAATTTTATCATCTCGGTTAATATATAAAGCAGCTATGTTATATATAGAACATATCCCAGCCAATATCAGGAGAAGGCGCTTAAGCAGCAACAACTTCATCGCGACTGGAAAAACCTCATCTAGCCACATAGTTTTAGTGTTCAACTGAACCAACTGGCTGGACTGGTGTAATTGTTTTTCTTAATGACCCGTTGGTGGCAGCAGTGGGCTGTCAGGGCACGTTAAATGGGGGGAATGCGTGCAAAGGACATAGCAAGGAATATCTTTTTACAAATTTGACAAGAGGGCCTCTTTCCCCTTGCACGAAGCAAATAAAACGACTCATCTTTTTATGACATACATTGTGCGTAGTTTCTTCGACACACGAGCGCTTATTCATAAAAGACGCGCGTAAAAATAGACTTCCAGTCTATTTGATCATTTTGCTGCGCGACCGACAGGTGTCAACCAGGTGTCAACGGAAGAACCCCCGGCTAGAAGCGCGTCCGTGGCCGCGGGGGCGCGCATGCATTCACGAAAGGTGGAGCTATTATTAGTACGCTTCAATTTTCCCTATATAGGCGTAGTGGATTGTTTAATACATCGTTTTAGAAGTGTAGCTTTTTAATAGATGCCCTGAAAGAACCATGACACATCTGTGGGGATGAGGACCAGACTTGGGTAACTACTGTGGGGAAGAGGAGCATGGCACACTGGGTATCTGTCGTGGGTTTATTGATCGTAATGATGAATACACAATGAATACAATGATTATATCTATCTTTTTATCTACAAAGGATATACACCTTATATCATCACTAACCCATCATAAATACCTTTGTTGTAGAATATCCCTTCTTCATCTCCCTTCCTCTCTCTAATTTAGAAGGTGTTAAGGTAGTTTGCATTTGCATTGTCCCTTAAGAGCCACGAAGTCTGGTCACGCCAAGCCTATTGCCTAGCTGCTGACTTATTTGTATTGTAAATTCCTTTTACCACCTTGCAGCTGAAGGCGTATTCATTCTTATTTCGGAGAACATTGCAAGTTAATTGTTACTGGCTGACCTCAGCCCAGGCTTCCTAAATAATCCACAATGCTCATGCCCCATCACCTATGTTCTCTTTGTTGTTACTGCCCACGATGTGAACGTTTCCCCATAATACTCAATAAATTAAACAACTTTGGGTAAGAGCAGTATGACACTTGAACTGGGTAACTTAATCAAGTAAACAACTGCAATTGACAAATATGAAGAAAAAAAAAAGTGTGCTCTACTACATAGTTATTAATTTCCTTGTAGAGTTATGAAATGTATGTTTAAAATAAGCCAGCAATAAGCAGTCATAAAAAAAGTGTTATACTGCCATAGTATATAAGAACCTTTAATATAAATGTATAAATAATCATATGGAATAAGATAGTATTAGTATTGGCAGATTGGCAGTTGGCTTGGTGCTGGTTGTTGGTAGAAATCTCAGAAGACTTACGATCAAACACAAAGGCCAACTTTGAATGAATGAATAAAGATCTTGTATATGCCACATAAGAAGATAAAAGATGATTTTAATGGGAAACATTCATACTAAAACTGATTTGTTACATAATCCACCATACATATATTCATAATATTTATGAATGTAATATGATTAGCATGCAGAATTCTGTTGGGATTTCAAAATGCATATGTTACTAAATGCTCAATGAACTGCATATGATGTACGTATGACATAATATGAAACAAGTCTGTGGTAGATTTAAATATTTATATAAGGGAATCATCCCTCAAACATCCCACTATACATAGATCTGTGTTCTCTCCGAAAGCATCGTGTTGAAGTGCCAAGCACAGCTACGGTCACGACGGTGTTCTGTGGAAAACTGAACATCAGGTATGTCAATAACGAAAGGTGATGCTGATACGCGCCTTTTCATATTCAAATCTAGAGACAAGGTACAGGTGAGTGCTCTAAACAAGAATTTGCCAACGGATTATATCAATCTGTATTTGTTTAGACTGGCAGGTGAAAGGTGGAAGGTAGTCCATTCGAATAAGTGACACATGGAAATGTGGCATTTATAACAAAAATAACCATCCAGCATTTTTGGCATGACAAAATCAAACCCTGCCCATTGAATAAACCTTAAACACACTCAGTTGTGCCACTGTAATCTTACTTGGGCATGATTGATAAGCTCTGCTGGTAGTATGGGAGAAATGTACTGAGGTTTCAAGGAAGTATCGGAATTATCTTACATGACTAGAACCGAAGGACCTACGAAGGACCACATTCAGAGGGAAACATTTGTCACTCATCACACCCGAGGGACGGAGTCTGCGCAGCATGTGGCAGGGCCCTGGCGGCCTTGCTCGTTGACGCCGGCCCCCTTAACACTACGAGGGACTATGTGCTGGGTGTTGGGGTCGTCAGGGACGACTGACTCCTTAGCTGGGAGCTCTGTGGCTATCGTGACCATTGTGTGTCCGGGTGCCGCAAAGGATCCTTGGAGGATTGGGTGAAGTGCCACCGCCACCGAGGCAGTCATGAGTGTTTGGTGTATGATGTGTGTTTCATGTGTGCGTGGTGTCTTCAAATAAAGGCATGAGAGTTGCAAACTCCATTGAACCTTGACTCCCGTCTGGTCAGTTGCTCGCCACAATACAGTCAAATTGCGGTTTTGAATATGGGTTGTGACGTGACGTCGCCCAGACAGGTGCCCTTGCCTAGAATGACAAACTTTTGCATTTGGACTGTCATTGCAAAATGTACTGTGAGTCTGAGTTGTTAGAATAAGGTGAAGTGACAGTACACAGTACAGTGCACAGTAGACACATAATTAGGACAAACAAAATATTGCTTTATTTTACTTTATCACGTCACTCTTTAGGAAAAATACACCAAAGAGAAGTCATCAATTACCAGAGGAAAACATTTAAACGCAGAACAAACAAACACTTTTGGCTGAATAAATGATCTTAGAAAATACAAAGATTGTTGAAATAACAATATCACAGTGACAAACAACACACATTGCAAATACTTGTGCAGAGTACTGTGTGCTTACATACTGTGTGTGCTGCTGCTCTTTCTAGAGGCAAGACATTTCTCAACATTCGTAACATTGCTTAGCATTTTTATCCACTTTTTCCCTTTTTTTGCGAATTTCGTAAAAAACATACTCTTAAAACACCTTTAGGCTGCCGTCATGAGCCCAGGGTATCAAGCATCCCTCTCAGTGTTAATATACCTAGCAACAGAGGATCTTTAGGGACAAAAAAATAAAAAGATCACATGGTTGTCTCTTCCCATTCCAGCTCTACGTCACCTACAGAAACAAGAACAATCGGTTAAACATCAGAAACAATGCCCTGCTTTTTGCATGACCACGTGTGTGACAGCCCAAGCAAATTGCTAGTGTGCTGCTGATGAAATGTTCATGTTATCCAGTTCGATGAACACATCTCGACCACTGTGTCATTATTTACCTTCCATGGCCTCCAGAGAATCCATTTTCTCCAGAGCGGAGTAGTTAACAAACCAGATCGACTGGCTGTTGCCTTTACTGTCGAGCAGTGCTAATGTGCTTTGGTGCAGGAACATGTACTGGGCCTGGCACGCGCACACACACGCACACGCACACACACACACACACACACACACACACACACACACACACACACACACAATTAAAAAAATATACTTCAGAGTCTAATAGCTGCCATAACTATTAAACTGTGGATCTCCATGTCTCCTGTATTTGGCTGAATGCTCTGAATCACTGAGCCGTCAGAGCGCCATATCACCAGCAACGAGAAGAGACTAACAGCGTTTTTTCCAATGCAGAACCATACAAATCCTAAATCCCTGGGCACAAGAGCTCGGTGAACGCACCAGGTTTTGCACCATACACATCCTCTCGCTGCGCAGTTCAGCCACCAGACCGTACACGTCCACGAAATCGTGGTCACTGATGTGCTGAATGAGGTGGTCAAGGGCGATAAATACTCCGGTCCGGCCTACACCAGCACTAGAGGAATGGGACAGACACAAGTGACCGTGTATCAAGTAATGTACACAATATGATACAAATTGAGTTTGAAGTCTTGTAGTTCCAGCTGTCTCTATATTGACTGACTCAACATATTTTATTATGTATATCCCAAACTGTGAATGCAGTTGCGATGATGCGCTGATGTGCCATAAGATATTTCCTCCGGAGGTGTACTGCCTAATATTCATGCCTTCTTAAGATAAAGGAAGACATATTTTTAAATTTGTCATGCCTTTTCTTGAAGGAACAATGGTGCGTGTTGTGTGTTCTGCAGCAGAAAAGATTTCCCGCTCTTGCCTGCGTGTCTTTTAACGGTATAATGGTATGATCATGGTGAGTCCTGCTCTACCTGCAGTGCACCACTATGGTGGTGTTTTCGTGTCTGTTGGCCCGGACGGCTTTGACAAACTGAACGAGCGTGCTGCTGGACTCCGGCACGCCATGCTCAGGCCAGGTGGTGAAGTTGAAGTGGTTGACCACCATGTAGTCCCCGTGCTGCATACAAAGACCCACAGAGTGCATGGGAGAAGGAGCGGTCGTATTGTCACCAATGCGATACTGTATTGTTAGCTCCAAAGTCCTATCTACTCAATGTGAGCCATGAGGAATGATGCCTTACCCTTTCAACTTTGATGGCCCTCACAGTCCAGTCCGAGGAGACGGTCTCCGCTAGTTTGGTAATGATTATATCCCCAAATACCGTCAGTGGCTTGTTGTCCTCAGGCCAGTATTGATGACACCGGATCTTAAAACACACACACACACACACACATTCAATCATAGAGGCAAATCTGAGCTCTTTCTAACATTGTAATGGTGTCCTATCTGCTTCGAGATTGAACCAATCACATATAGAACACTTTTATAAAGGTCATATATGCGTATCCTGGGACATACCCTGCCTTTCTCATAACACTGTGTGAGCATGGCGATGGTGCGGGTTCCAGTCTCCCAGACCATCCTCCAGAAGTCTGCCACAGTGCCTGGTAGCGGCCCCTGGGTGGCGATGAACTCATTGGGACACAGATAGCCCTAGTGGTGGAGGGACACGGATGCATTGATGGTTTCTTTTCAGATCACATTTTCATTTGATTGGTGATTGGTGCTTTATCTAGAAACCAAAGGAGCATTGAGGCGTAAGGGCAGCACACGCTGTGCAAATGAGTGCAAAAGTGATTACAAATGTAAAGGTGAAATAAGAGTAGTCAATACAAATCAATATGCCACTACATCTGTATCAACAATAAAAATGTTGAAATGTGTAATATATTGTCCAGCTGCTATCACCAAATGTCATACAATGCTCTCACCAAGACTAAAGAGTAAATTAGGCCATAAAAGCCCATTTGCTAGCCCATACAACTGTTTTTAGTATAATTATATGGACATGGTTTGGTAAAACCAGAGGATGCTTGATAGGTCACGTAGAACAGACTCTAGGTTCCTTGAAACCTAGTACACATACCAAGGTATAGTGATCGCTGTCCATACGAGAAGAAAGTATCCATGGAAACCGAATTGATAGGGAATGTTCACAAGAGCTAATCGAGAGAAGCTTACCATATCGGCGGGGCTTAAAGCTCTGGCAGAATAAAACAATATGCTCAACATTCTAAGTTCAGTGTTCTCTCTCCAGACTGAACACAGGTTCAATTATTTTATAGTTACTTTGTCGTTTTACCAGAATAAACATATTTGAAGATAAATGATCAGTTGATGTTAATTTTAATCAACGCATGTCTACATTTTGAATGTATGCTTGGTTGTGTTCTTTTTCAGTAGTGTATGAATGTATGGCAATTCATGATGTGCTTTCTTAAGTTCGGGACCCGTGGGGGGGACTTCTTATTTCTCCTTTGGGTCTCGAGCAGAGAAGGTTTGGGAACCCCTGAGCTACAGTAATGGATGAGTGTATAATAATAATACAAACTATTGAATAAGCCATTGGTTTCCATTCAGGCTATAATAGCTGGCACTTACTGAGATAAAGCTAGCATTGATGTAATCAGAACCAGGTATTCCTGGCTCGGACAACAGCTTCACTCTGTTGTTGTTGTCTAGACAAAAAGAGAAATAAAAAAAATATATAATTTTTTTAATTATTATTATTATGATTATTATTATTATTATTATTATTACTATCATTTTCTTTTTAAGTTTGACATTGGAGACTCTAGTCAACACTCGCAGCAGGTGAACCTACACGGTTTGATGTTGGTGAAGCGGTTCTTGGATCTGTTCCATGGTAGGTCTGCGTCTGAGGTGGCCAGGTCCTGCAGCAGCTTGGGCAGCTCCTGGAGAGGGGAATGCCCACAGAGCCATCGTCATCATCAGGGTCGGGCAACACCTTGGTGCATTGGGAAAGCGGCGCGTACATAAAGTAAAAGAGAATGACTGGTTACTGCTACTTACAGCAAACTCTTCTTGGAACTTGGTGTTGTCGTTGGCACAGAGATCGGTCACGTGCTGCATAAAGGACTTCTTGTTGACTGGCCTGGAGAGATCAGGATCAAATGTAAGATAAACACAAAACTAGAAAGCAAGAAGATGCAAGATGTGGGACCTATTAGAAGAGCAGCTTTTGGAGTCATGGCGACTTACTTGAGTGACTTTCTGTAGCTGAGAAGTCTGTACAAAAATAATAATGCACAGCAGAAACAATGGAGTTATTAACATGACTATAGAGACTATAGAGACCGAGTGAAACTTGAAGGAAAACTTGGCTCCTTCTCCCGGGACACTGCTAGTGTACATAGAGATACGTATATACATTTCTAATTTCCCTCCTAATTTCCTCCGAACTTTTTATTTTCCTTGATCTCTGGCTGATAATACTACTACTATAATACTACTACTACATTACTTTTCTAAACCATGATCTCATGGACTTTAACTAAAGTATATTATATAGTATATATAGTATATATCATACGTCATTTAATTCAGGTAAAAGGAGTTGGAGCATGACCTATGACAAGCCTGTATCGAATGATTAAGTCACATTCTACTGCATCAAAAAACCACAACACAACCAAACTATATCTGAGGGAGTGACCTGTGAATCACTGCTGTGATTGGCTACATCCATAAGCACAAAGCATGCAAATATTATGACGTGCAACAGTAATCATGCTGGCTGACTAAACGACACGCACACACCACAACTTACTGGATGACATATATCTCTTTCCGTCGAAAGAAGAACGATGAATACCTGCATGAAGGCAGGGTAGGGTGAGCGAACGGGAAAGCACATGGAGTGGCCACACAGTGCTGTTGGACGTGTGTGTGTGTGTGTGTGTGTGAGTGAGTGTGTGACAGTGTGCATCTGTATGTACGTGCGGGCGGGCATTAAGCAAAGCATATAGGCATGTGCACATGTGCATGTGAGTATGTGTGTTAAGCGATTGAGTATGTGTAATTGTTGCAACACCCAACCCTAAATAAACACACCAAGAATCTTCCGATAACACTGATACAGGACAATAGCCTGGCTATTACCAGACAAACTCAATCGTTAACCACTGAGAATTCGAACACCACTACGAAATGGCGAGCACCCCAATAATGCACTATATCCGTGATAGGGAACAATTTCAAACACAACTTGTGTACACAATTGGCTACTTGCCGTCGCTTCCCAGTGGTCATTGTGTTAAACCAGCCAATAGCGCGCCAGGGGGAAAAGCCAGCTCGGTGATTGGCTCCAACAAAAAGGTATCGAAACAAGAAAGAAATGTACTGCTCTTCTCCAGACCCTTGTGCAGAGCGAACTCAAATCGCCGGCAGAACGGGCGGGGCTCCCCAGTCCAATAGACCAAGGCAGGCGACTACAGACTAATGTGCTGCTGTATGAGTTTTAAGAGCCCATGCTGAATGAACACACCAAACCTAAAAGAGACTGTTGGATAGCCGCTTGACCAAGGCAAACGACTATAGACTAATATAATAGTGCATGTGTAACAGTTGTAACAGCCCACCCTGAATGAACACACCAGATTTGAACGGAGAAGCCTAAATGAACCTTCGGAGTCATTCGAACTCTGACAACACTGATATGCTAACACGGAGCTACAGTGCGTTGGGGTCCAGACGAACCGGTTCACTTTGTCTTCCTTCAGCTCCATGTCGGCCACAGCGATCAGCTGGTCCAGCTTGCACTTGGTCTCGATGATCTCCGCCTGCCTCGGGGAATAGGTGGCGCCCTCATTCTTGCGCTGGTGAATCCTATTGGATGGGGAACGGTGTCAATCAAGGGTCAATCCATCCTGTGATGTTGCGATGGTGGTGGAAAGTTAGAAGCGGGTCTGGTTGGTGTTACCTGACGGAGGCACAGATGATGGTGATGAGGAACACGGCCAGGAAGACGGACAGCAGGACGCCGAGAATGATCTGTTCGTCTCTGGTTAACATCCCATCCACTACATTGGCAGGAGGGAAGCGCATCACCTGAAATCACTGCTCCCTTGTGCTTGGTTTTTTGATGCTGCCAACTTGTGGTTGTGCTATACAGGGATTGAGCGTGTTTACCTATCGTTTTGACATCGTCCGAATACTCAGAGTCTGTGTATTCGCCTTGAATATTAGTAGCCCGGAATCTAAACCTGGCAACACGACGAAGACAAAAAACAATCAGGGGGAACATCCATAATCATAATCATGTAATTGTTAAAAACATGGCACTTGTGTCGCATGTCACGTTTATCGTGTGTGTGTGTGTGTGTGTGTGTGTGTGTGTGTGTGTGTGTGTGTGTGTGTGTGTGTGTGTGTGTGT
>JAOPUD010000162.1:16513799-16524213 GCA_027122715.1 Trisopterus minutus
ACACACACACACACACACACACACACACACACACGCACACACACACGCACACGCACACGCACACGCACACGCACACATCATTGTTCCATCGTACGAAACAGAAACAACGACCCGACAACACAGGCGGTCGACCATCCCACTAATTAGGAGTCCTTAGCAACAGTAGCAAAAATTTTTGTTCCCGTGACGGCGACACAGGTGTGACTAACGCCCTGTTCAGCGTCCTCAGGTGTGGCTCCTGCTCACAGAGCAGCGTCCCGGCGTACCTGACTCGGGCATGCGGACCATGGAGGAGGCGACCAGGCCCTCTCCCTCCATGTTGGAGGCCGACACCTCGAACAGGTAAGCGGTGTAGGGCCGCAGCTGGTCCACGCCCACCGAGATGGGCACGCTCCAGGCCTCCGCGGGGGGCACCGCCGACTCGGTGACGGAGGGGGAGGAGGAGGCCGTCATGTCCGCCGGGCTGGTGGTCCCGCGGGTGAGGATGTCGGCCGCGTCCTGGACACGGCGGGACACGAGCCACAGGTGTCAGGACACACGTGGTTGTTCCCAGCGGAAACAAAGGTTAGCGGTTAAATGTGACACGCTTAAATCTGGAGATGTTTAGGGAAAGAGGGGTATGGATTATAATTTTTTTTTTTTCAGGTTGACATTGACCTGAGTACTATGACTGCTGCTCAAACTCATGTGTCTCTCAGAATAACAACAGATGACATGACTCCATATACACTTAAAACATTACATGATGCAACACGTTAAAAACCTAAAACACTTTCCTACTAAAACAGACTAAATAGACAGGAGAGAGAGAGAGAACGAGAGAGAGAGAGAGCAAGAGAGAGAGAGCGAGAGCGAGAGCGAGAGCGAGAGCGAGAGCGAGAGCGAGAGAGAGAGAGAGAGAGAGCGAGAGCGAGAGCGAGAGCGAGAGAGCGAGAGCGAGAGAGAGAGAGAGAGCGAGAGCGAGAGAGAGAGAGAGCGAGAGAGCGCCCCTACGTTGCAGTGAGGCAGAGCTCCCGCCATGATTTGTTCTGCGTTCAGCTCCAGCGTGCGGACCATCTGGCTGGGGCGGACGTATTTGACTTTGAGCACAAACTTAATGATGAGGCCGTTGATTCGACGGGGGAGGTACCATGTGACCGTCACAAAGGTTTGGTTCTCAGCCACTGCCGTCATATTGGTGACAAGGCCGGGGGCTGCAGGGGAGAGACATGATGTATAGAATAATGGAGTTATATACTGTTAACAATGGCTGCCTCAACTCTACATCATGTTTCATGTTTTTCACTTCCGTTTTTTCACTTCAGTTTTTTCACTTCCACTTTCATTTCCATTGCTACTACTGGTATTGTGTGGACGTAGATACATCAGATCTTTTTTATTGCGGATGGTTTGTGTGGTTCCCACCGGACTCTGCCGTCTTCATGTACACAGTCTTGCCGTACAATCCCACCCCATTTGCCGTCTGTGCTGCCACCTACAAGAGAGAGAGATATAGAGAGATATTTTTAAATACTACCACCAATCAAAGACGTTGTGTGCACTAGGATTTATGGGTAGTGTAGTGGTTTCAATGACATCGCGAATAAAACAGGTTTTTCGAGATGTTGCCTGTTTAACTTGTGGCTACTACGAGAGCATATACCATCCATTCACAATATAACGGCGCATGGTAAGTATACTTTGGACGGTTATGACTTTATGGCTTTTAATCAAAAACTCTACGGAGAAAATGAATGCGATCTTTACTTCTGGTACCACACTGTTGCACTCTAAAGCGTATGGCATGGGCCGTGTTAAGGCAACACTCGCTTTCGCGCACATACTACTTTTCTTTATAGAAAGATGAAAAAGTTTTCCACACACAAAACACTTCAAGCTGTTAGAGGAAATGTATATTACATATATTACTCCCCCCCCTGCATCAATTTCACAGCCACATCCAAATCCCGCTGCTCTGCATTTGCAATAATAAATGTTTGCTTTCGAAAACGTTCCACTTGAACTGAAAAGTGTTTATCTTCAGGGCAGTCAACATGCTTCAGGGAATTCAGTTGTCAGCTACCATACAGCAGACAATGTCACCAATGACATCACATTCATTTCAACATGAAACGTTAAATGTTTGGCCTACAGTAGTAAATAAAAAGAGACAAAAACAAAAAACATAATTCATCATTATGAAAAATGTGTACCAGATCATTATTGTAACATTTTGTGAATAACTTTCACAAAACAAAGCTCTGATGTGAGAGCTTGCTGGGTCCTGTGTTGAGAGAGCACCCCGGTAACACTCCCGTAACATGATCGGTGCACACTGTCAAAGCTACAACACTCACTCATAGCATGTGAGTGTTTCTATCTCCCCATCTCTCTCTCACACACACACACACACACACACACACACACACACACACACACACACACACACACTCAAACCAGTTTGCTTCAATGAAGTTCATTGGGTTAATGAATTCTGAAAACTAATAAGCGTGATCACATTCAAGCTCAATGACAACAATGACAGTGGAAAGGGCCTATCCATAGATCTTTTTACATGATCAATAATTCAACCAGGATCAATTATTGAGCCAGATTAAGGGACTTAAAGCTCATTTGAATATAATAAAATATTCCATGCAACACATCAAAACGCGCAAACGCAAACCTTCAATATAACTCCAATAACCTTAACTTAATTATCTTTTGTCAACGCTTACTTCCATTTCCTTTGTATTTTTGTCATGGAGTACATCACTATTCATGTATTTGTTGTGGATTAATTAATACCACAAATGAAACAACCTTTTTTTACCTCAACATTAGTTTAAAACACCTGCATGACTTCTCAACACAAAGCGGTAGCTCCCCTTCCTCGCCCCCTTTCAAAGTGTAGTTTTAGTTTGCATTTGTATCACCATTGGAGCCAGGATGTGTGTGGCCAATTGACCATGCCCCCCACAGTACCTACCGTGAGAAACCCTTTTGGCCTCACCTTTTAGTTCCTTACATCACATCTAAAGTGATCAGACTTTCCGCTTTGTGTTTTCTTCATATCCTCTGATGTGGTTGCCTACAATGTGAGTCTTCCTACGATCGTCTATTCTAAGGATTCTTGCATAAAATAATTTGTCATCGAGATGCGTTCGTGCCTTCCGGGAGGCGTGCACATGGGTAGTGGGGCGCTACCTGGATGCCGTAGGTGGACCCTGGGTCAAAGTTGTTCAGGAGCGTCTCCTGAAAAACTTCGGTTTCAGGCACGGTGTAGTACGTGAACTCGCTGTCGGGGTACGGACACACCTCCTTGTACCTGTGCAGAGTGGAGCCGTGAACACCGGGTCAGACGCGGAACGCGGACACGGGGACATCTGTGTGTGTGTGTGTGGGTTTCCTATGACGACGACGACAGGGAGATACAGATACCTGATGACGTACGCCACGATGACGTAGCTGTTGGCGACGGGTCGCCATGAGAGCAAGAGGCCGTTGGAGCCCACCTGCCCTCCCATCAGATGAGTGGGGGCGGGTGCAGCTGCTTGGTTGGTTGCTGCAAGAGCTTAAAGTACAGACCAGAAATTGTTACAACTGAGTCGAGCCTGTCAGCCTGTCAGCCGTTTCAGCAATTGATGTCAATGTTGTCTCCTACTTCTTCAATGTCATCTACAGATTTGTTCACACATTTACAAGAACTATGTATTGCATATTTACAAATCTGGGTACACACACAGATTCAAATTAGATATTTGCATATTCCTGTACACATTCTTCGCACACATTTAGAGATTATTTTGCACATTTACAAATCATATTTTGCACACATGGATTGAGATGCACTTGTGTGTGAGATACACAAATCTCCTTTCACATTTGTAAATAGTTCTGCTTATGTGTGTGTGTGTGTGTGTGTGTGTGCGTGTGTGCGTGCGTGCGTGTGCGTGTGACTGTGAGCCTATGTTTAAGGTTGCACTCTGATTAACACAGGAATAAATAGGATTCCTGCATGCACACAAAATATGCATATGTACATGCATGTGTCGGAATGTGTGAGTGTGCGTGTGCGTATGTGCGTGTGTGAGTGTATGGGAGCTCTGTGATCCCACCCGTCTCATCGTTGAGGAGGATGCGGCTGACAGGCCGGTTGTTTGAGGAGGAGGAGGAGGACGCTGTCACGGTAACGATGAGCTCGGTGTTTGGACTCACACTCACAACGTTAGCCTGGGAGGCAGAGAGGTGAGATAGACAAGGCTACAGCAAATGTTCAAACAAAGACACCGCAGAGCCAAACCTAGCATGTAACACATCAAGGCTCTCAATCAGCATTTATTTATTTAGAAGCATTGCCATTGGTGTCCTTTTCAGACGCGTCAGCCGTACAAACCTCTAGCAAAAACCGATGGAATAACAATAAGCTTTATCGTCTATGCCAGTAATTTAACAGAATCATGTCTTTCTTTAAAGGGAAACACATGTACTGTTTCTGTGTGTAAAAAAATGAAGTTGGGTCATGTTTTCATTAGTTATTTGTGGCTGTAACAGTTTTGGTTTTACAACCATAACTTTCCGTCTCTCGCTCGCTCCACTTCTCTGTTGTACGACGCATGCGAATCAGCATACACCCATCTGTTGTCATTGTTAAGCAACCTTTTAAATCTGTACTTAATCTCGTTATGTTTTAAAACTTTAGATGAGTCTAAATATGATATTGTTTTGACTCCGTTCCTCCCATACGGATATGGCCAGACCTTCACAGTTTTAGCTCTGTACCTCTCACATATAACACATGTTGTACCTCCCAGTATGTCCTTATCTGTACATTACACAAGCAGCACACACATGCACCCAGGGACACGCTGCTATGTAACCATGGAATACCCAGATTGCACTAGCGGAAAACTCACCTTTGAAGAGGAGTGTGAGAGGAAAGAGAGGAATATGAGGAAGAGCATTCTGGCCAGCAGCAGTGCCGCCGAGGATGCGAGCTGTGCCGTACGGAGGCCTTACGGGTGAATCCCCCACCGCCTCGCGGCTGCAGTGTAATCCAATGAAGTAGGGAGGGAAGAACGGCGTCCACAGCTAGCCTGTTAGCAGCGGCATCGGGGGGGGAGACCCGGGGTTACAGGTTGGTGAAGGATGATGGGAGGAAGGCTCAAGGTCTTCCCAAAGGTCAGCGGTTATCACACTACGGAGACGCCAAGGAACGGCAGAACAACAGGTACTTTCAATAGGGTTGGGCTAGCTCCTGTCCACCAGTCTTAGTCTCTCTCTCTCTCTCTCTCTCTCCATCTAGGATGAGTTGCTTAAACAGAATGAATGATTCAGTGCTGAGCTCTTGAGGTCTACCTTATAAATAAATTAGTCTTTTACTCAATTGTGTGCTGTGTCTGTAGTCGTGTCGTGTGTGTGGGTGTGTTTGTTTGAGTGTGTGTGTGTAGGTGTGTGTGCAGGCATGTGTGTGTGTGTGTGTGTGTGTTTGTTTGTGAAAGTGTGTATGCAGGCGTGGGTGTGTGTATTTGTGTACATGTGTGTGTGTGCGTGTGTGTGTGTGTGTATTTGTGTACACATGTGTGCAGGCATGTGTGTGTTTGTGTGTGTGTGTGTGTGTGTGTGTGTTTGTTTGTGAAAGTGTGTGTGCAGGCGTGTGTGTGTGTGTGTGTTTGTGTGTATCTGTGTACATGTGTGTTCAGGCATGTGTGTGTGTGTGTCTAAGGTTACATTTTAGGGTATCAGACACCTGGCAGATGGGAAGAGACAATATTGGGCGGAACTTCTTTACAATGGGAGAGAGTGTGTGTGTGTGTTTGTGTGTGTGATATCGCACATCCAGCTGATGATAGTCCACTGATGGTATTTATCTGTGTGAATGTGGAACATAGACCAACAACAACACAGCCCATGCTTACTTTTTTAGCCACATATTATCCATTAGCTCACGTTTGTTTACCTGAGCGTAAATGTGAGTGTGAGTGAGTGTGTGCGTGTGCGTATGTGTGCGCATGTGTGTGTGAGTCAACATGTGAACGTATGTGAATGTGCGTGCGTAAAGTGTGCGTGTGTGTGTGCGTGCTCAACTGTTTGTGGTCTCTCTGGCTGTGGTCTGAGCCCAGCACACTCCAGACACTGAGGCCGTAGTCTGAACCCACCAATCAAATCCATCCCATCAAAGGATTCCTGGTCCGGCGACAGACAGCAGGCCAAACACAAGCAGCACAAAGTGAGCAGAGGCACTGGAGATTACACACAAGTGGTTCCTAAAATGCCGTTCCCCGCCCGGAATGTGTTCGGTTTGGGAATGGCTTTGAGACGAAGCGCTTGGTCATGGTGGCTGGCGAGCGGCTCAGCGCGAGTCATGCATCTTTAAACGGGTGAGTAACTGAAGACGCACCGCGGCGCAAACGGTCGCTAGGTGACCAACAGGTGAGTGCTTTTGCTAGTTAGTTCCACTGGTAACAGTAGAGCCTGACCCAGATGGACACCTTTACCCACATACCCACATAGTGAGGAAGTCAGCCCCCCCGTACAGTATTATCCAAAAACAAGTCATTTATTCCACCCTCCATATAAACGCCTATATATATGTGACTTTACATATGATCATACATCTACTTCACGTGATGTGTCCAGTGTATAACTGTATCTCTGTGGTGTCTGGCTCCCCCTGTGGTCACTGCTGCTCTGCACTTCTATGTCGTATTTAGAACCGGAGAGAACCCTTCAAAGATATAATTTCTGCATCTCACAAGCGCACACAGAGACACACAAGCACACACAAGTTTACAAAGTAAAATGGATTAACGTTAAACCTCAAAATCCCAAAAGGAAAGGTTTAGGGATGAGTTTTATGGAAGAGCACACAGGGCTAATAACCTCACAGGCTGAGAGACAACAGCATCATCAGCACACCGCTGTATCAGTACTGTTTGTACTGTGGTTTGTGCTGGGAGCACCCCACGTCCACACAGGGGCCTCTGACTCTGAGGTGAAGTGAAGGCCCTGGCCTCACCATGGACACAAAGGTCATGCAATCATCACACGAGGGAAGTCTTCAATGTTTTATTTGCCTATTCATGTCAAAATACAGATTCTGCAGAGAAGAAAAAACGTAGCACTTAGTAATGATTAAATGAACTTCCCCAAGGACCGGAACCATGACACACAATATCCGTACACAATTTATGTAGTTGAAAGGAAACCAGAAAATACACTGAGAGGGTTTGCATGCAGAAGCATGATATTTAAAAGCAATATGTTTATAACAGAAAGTAATGGCCTTAATCTGCTCGATAAAATCAAATAATATGTGCATATACTTTGAAATAATATGTTAATTTCATCACAGTTGGAAGCGCTACAAAGATGACTAGAAAAACAACTCATAAGACAAACAAGACTAAAGTGCTTACGTATCTAGGTCTCTGTTAATGGTAGTAACAAGTACAACAAATACAAAACATGGCTGTTTTTAATACCTAGAACCCACACCCACATCCTGTCCATATGTCTATCCATTTTGCACATGTTACATCTCTTAATCTGTACAAACTCTGCGGCTAGTTCCACTGGCAGGAGCAGTCCAGGGGTTCCTGGAAGTTGTAGTCGACCAGAGTGGCGTTGCGCGAGCAGTAGAGCGTGACCGTCCGCGTTTGGAGCCCACTTTCCCGGCAGCACTTACAGAACCTGGCGTGGCTGTTGATGTTGAAGTTAAATATGGTGGCCGACGGACATTTGCCGTCGCAGGAATACACCGTCACCTGTGTTGACATTCATCAAGAGCTGTTAAAGGGAGTCATCCGTGCTGGAAAAGCAAACTGAACGATTAAAGATCATTTTCTTGAGCTCTCTTTGGTAAATCCACACTTTAAACGACAATGCTACAAACAAACAAAGTCATTTTGACCGATGACATTGAGATTGGATGCATGGGTGAAGCCAGGAGAGACGGGTGCGATGGTTTCATCGCCGGACCTGAACGGTGCAAATCTGGGTCTCACCGGGGCATTGCTCCTGCAGTCGTCTTTTCGGATGGTGGTGCGAATGGCCACGCGCTTGCAGGTCTTTCCGTCCTCTTTGCCTGGACATGTAATCACACGGGATATGAAGACAAACACTCTGCGCTCAGGCGTCAGGGCAGCGCCGTGGCTGAGAGCCCTACGCTCTGCATACAGCCGTAAGGACGATAGAAGAAGACGCTTTTCTGTTGGTTTCTATGTGTGGGCATTCACGCACGCATTCAAATGAATACACATGAACCCAACGCTTTCACACGCTAATACTCACACAAACGCACGCATACACAGACACTTATACACCCACGCAAACGTTGAATATATAAATACACACAATGGACACACACACACACACACACACACACAGACAGACAACTTTGATCTCTTCAGCCATAGAGACCCTAGTCACTCACACACAATGAAAAGTCTATTGAGCACGGTTCTTTGTTGCCCAGCAGTAGGGGCTCGCTTTGATTGACATAGGGTTCATATGGGGTGTAGTTCAGGGATCCTGCTCTCCCATTGGCCAATGACCCAACCCCTGCCCTTACTTGTTCTTTGAACTAATCAAATATCAACTAAGACATGCTGTGGGACCCTGGAATGATGGCGGGTAGAACGATTATGTTGTGGCACTTTCTATGGAATAGATCACATTATTATTCCTGATCACCATATGTAGAATTAACAGGAATCATTTTTCACTATTACACATTCTGAAGTCTATGATATCAAGGTAGATCAAGGTGACACAAACACAAACACACACACATGCACGTACACGTACACGCACACGCACACCCACACACACACACACACACACACACACACACACACACACACACACACACACACACGCACACACTCAGGGGTGAACAACTGTCAGAAAGTGAGAGAGTCGGGGTGGTGTTGGGTGAGGGTGCAGCGAGGCGGTACCTTTGTCACAGTTAGTACTACCAGTGGGGGTTACAGGGTTAACGGTAAATGGTAAAACACCCCCTCCAGTACCTGCAGATGCATCGTCGGTGGGCGTCCGGTTTAACGATTGCCAGGAGAACACACACAAGAAGACGTTTGGTTTACAACACAAGAGGCATTTCACACCAACACACCCCAGAGGAAAGGACTACCGCAGGTTTGCATGCGCTTCTCCGTTCGCTCCCTGCCGGGCTCACCCTAGCCCCCGCAGCATCTCACGCTCTTATCGGTAGTTCACCAGAGTGTTCCCGATGCACCACACTGCAAAGGTCACGGCTTAAGCGGGTCAAGAGGACGAGGCTGTTGAGTCCACAGACAGAGAGAGTGTCACCTTTCCCCGTTATGCAGTTGGAAGTAGGTTGCACCCAATGGAAAAGCATCCTTCTCCAAAGAGCAGGAAGGACAGCAGCAAACACCTGAGTAGCAGCCCCAGCCTCAAAGTGCTTTTTGTTGACTATTGCTTGCTTGGGTTTTCTGCTTCTTTACATTGAGCTGGATCAACAGTTTGATTCCCCGCCCAGACCCCGGGCCGGGCAGGATGTCCCTCCCACTTCCTAAGTCCCGGTCCAGCCCGGGGTCGGGATTAAAAATACAAAGTCAATCAAGGTTACGGTTTGAAAAGTGTTTTTTGTGTTTCCTTCACCAGAGGAAACATGCTATTGACTTAGCCTCCGCACATAGCCTAATGCTGAACAGATTTTTGTCATTCAAACAACTGAATTAGTTTACAGCCAACCACAGCCAGCTTATTAAGACCATTTGGGCTTTGAACCCGGCTTGGGACGGGCCTGCACCGGGTTCAGACAGAGCGTGCCCAGGCTCGGTTAGGGTCTGGTTTTATTGGGCCCAATCCAAGCTCCCTGAGCTATAACTCGCCAGCATCTTAACCATTAAGATCTGGGGACCAACGGCAGTGCAAGGAACTATAGATATATACGTACATATATAACATCCCCTGATCCCGGCAACAGGCCTTGACTCCACCCTGTACGACTGGCCACACCCCCAAAACCACTCAGCCAATAAGCCCATCCACTGCCAGGCAACAAGGCGCTCACCCCTCTGATTGACAGCCAGAAGCGTTGCTTGAGAAGCGTCGTAAGGAAAGCTTTTGCGTGACTCACATGTTTTGCAGCAGCCGTCCACGTAGCTCTGCACCACCCCGCCACTCTGGGGGAGGAGGAGGGGGAGGGTCGGCTTGGTTTGAGTGACAGCAGGGCTCAACATGGTCATGGCATCAATGGCCGCACGACCATGTGATGACCGTGTATGTCAACAACATATTCAGTTGGTTGCATTCTGCAACATCAACACAAGGCGGCGCTAAATCCCACACACTGCCTCTTTAATTGAAAACAAACACACACACATACACACACACACACACACACACACACACACACACACACACACACACACACACACACACACACACA
>JAOPUD010000162.1:16776064-16788634 GCA_027122715.1 Trisopterus minutus
GGTGGGGGGGGGAGATTGATGAGGAGCACCGGGGAGAGAGATCGTCAGAGCGCCTACCCCTACGTAGCCGTGAAACCCGAGCACCTCCCGCCGCACGCGCTCCTGGCCCCCCTCTGGAGCTGCACAGTCTGACGCTCTTTAAACGACCTTCAAATTAGGCTTGTTTTCCAGAGCCCCAAACTCTTCGAGGGCCCTGTCTCAAAGGATGCTCTCTCTCCCTGTCTCTCTGTCTCTCTCTCTCGCTTGCTCTCTCTCTCTCTCTCTCTGTGTCTCTCTCTCTCTCTCTCTCTATCGCTCACTCTCACTCTCTCTTTCTCTCTCTCGCTCTCTCTCTCTCTCTCTCTCTCTCTCTCTCTCTCTCTCTCTCTCTCTCTCTCTCTCTCGCCTGCTCTCACTCTCTCCCTCTCTCTCGCTGTCTCGCCTGCTCTCACTCTCTCGCTCGCTCTCACTCTCTCCCTCTCTCTCTTTCTCGTCTGCTCTCACTCTCTCACTCGCTCTCTCTCTCTCTCTATCGCTCACTCTCACTCTCTCTTTCTCTCTCTCGCTCGCTCGCTCTCACTCTCTCCCTCTCTCTCTCTCTCGCCTGCTCTCACTCTCGCTCGCTCGCTCTCTCCGTCTCTCTCTCTCTTTGTGTTTTGGTTATCCATCGTTGTTCAATCATCAATCATCTACACAGTATCTAATTTAACTTTCATAAACTGACGTTTGAATAAAAAAAGTTCAACCAATCTTTTGGACTCAACTATTCATGCAACACAGTCTGAAAGAGGCTAAATATGGTATGGTATGTCTTTCAGGTTTGAAACATTCTTCTTCAGCTTTCTATTAAGTCATCTATGGATGTACATCAAAATAATGATCTCAAACTGGTCCCTTGGACAGCCGATCAGAACAGACTCAAAGGACACGGCAGCATAGTCATGAATGCCCTCTGATATGAACAACCAAAGCCAACGCTATGGTTCCTCCTCCTTATATCGGTCTAACGAACAGTGGAGAGAGCGTATCTTTATCCTTGGACTCTTCCAACATTGCCCAAAGACCTTGAGACAAATGGGAAGCCCCAAATGTGGCGGATCTCACACCGCACAGACATAAAAAAATGATAGCCGTCAGATTCTGCAGAATAAAACAGAATGGCTTTTAACTTTTCTTCAACTACAATAAAAGTCCATGAGACCAAAGGTTGTTTTTTTAACCTACGCCCGGTGACATCTTTTTCAGTAGCACCCTGTTCAGCACCCAAACATGCATGGTTGGAGCAGACATAGTGCCTGGGGTACCGTAATGAAGAACCTGTATGGCATTCCACAGAAAACACACAATGGACAAAAAAACAGAAAACACCAGAATCACGCCCACCGTGTCCTTTAAAGGTGACCTAAGATCCCAGTCGAGTGAAGAATGAGGCACATGGATCACCCTTTTGGGAAAAGCGTTGACTTTTGTTTCATTTTTATTGCAGTGGGATGAGGCATTACACACATGAAGACAATACACTACCCTGTAGTGGCATCATAAATTGGATTTGCACAAGCAGTCATTTGTCAGTGCTTTTTCACGTGTCCTTTTGGGATAGCCTAGAGTAGAGAAAAGACTGTAGGAATTTCCACTAATGATTTACTCTTTAAATCAAGTCAGATCTTACAATACGACCATATTATTTCAACATTAAAAATGTATTTGGTCAGTTAGAATATTTGTGACAAAAAAAGGTGGAAAAACAAAAATGAACACATCTCTACCCAAAGCCCCGAGACATCCTGCAGACATTTGAAGCTAATTCCTCATGATGGCTCCTATCATGGTGTTAAATTGTTATGGAAATCACAGCCAAAGAGTGCAAATGTAATGTAGATGTACATGTACTGGAGACATCTAGGGGAATCATGGCAAAGAAGGAATGAAACCATACGTCTCAGTGTTGGCTGTGAAGGATGAGGGATGGGTCGACAATAAGCAAGAGGACATACACTGGGCCGTCTCTGGATGACTGATGGCTGGGCAGGATGGGGTGCAGATGGGGGGAGGGGTGGTGTTTGAGGTGGTGGTTGTGAACATACCAGCGCTGGTTGATCATCTACAGCTTTGGAGGGGCCTGGTACCGGTCTGGTTAAAGCTTGGCCAGCCTGCCTGTTAGGCTGTAAAATATATGTGCTGGAGAAAGGGAGAGAGAGGCATGAGGAAAGCTGCATTACCTTCAATACAGTGTGCAGTGGTAATCGTTATAGAAGTAGTATATTCTACATTTTTATGGATGAGTAATTAAGTACAATGACAAACAGGAAAAGGGGGCAAAGTGCAATCTTACAAGTGCCCCCTGAAAGTGACAGGAGGCAATGTCTTCCATTGGTACAATTTAACAACCTCAGTTTAATGTTCCATGTAAACGTGTCTTCTACGTCTTTATTGAACGAACAGATGAATAAAACACTTTAAAGAGCGAAAGATCTAGGATTACAAAATAACTGCATTTTATAGGGCAGGAACGCATCTCGCAAGTTAACCTCATTGGCAGTACCTGATGTACGTCTTTTTGACAGACACACACAATCATATATTTTTCTTTCTCAACGGAAATGATGCATTGGGTTCCCCTCGTTTCTCTGTGTGCCACATCATGCTGCTTCCCAGGACAGCAGGCACATGGGGAGGAGCAGCCATGAGGTGGCGGTGCACTTCATCAACACTCTGGCTGCCTCTTCTGCTTCTGCTTCTTCTTCATCTTCATCTTCAGCTTCATCTTCAGCTTCATCTTCTTCATCTTCTTCTTTGATGTCCAGACCTCAAACAATAAGTTACCACCCAGTGTGTGTTGGGTATCATGTCAGCCATGTGCATGGCATATGTTGTATGTATGTATTTATTTCTATATATATATATATATATATTCATGCACATTTTATATTTGTATGTATATATATATATATTATGTAAAAACACAAATAAAGTGACCTCTCGGGTCTTGTCCCCCGGTGGGGACCTGGAGAGGAGGTGGGTGTTCCCCCTGTGAGGGTGGTGACGGAGTCAGAGCGCTGCATGGAACCGATTGGAAAGGCCGGGCGCCGCCGCCGCTCTCGACAGTAGCCACATGAAAGGCAGCTCTGTCGGGCAGCATCACATCACAGATGGTCAGCCTCCCTGCGTCAATTAAATAATAACAGCCCTCCGTGTGCTGTGCTCCCCAGGCCAGATGCGCTGAATCACGCCGCATTCTGCCCGGGCTGTGCTCCGCCATGTTTTATTCACTTCCAACGAGGTCTCCCGCTGCTCTTCAGGAAAAAGACAACAACCGTGATGCATTTATGCTAGGGTCAGGGGTCAGGTACCTTTGGCTCCAGAGCATACTTGGCAGATTCAGTGATTGCATATGGCTGAGAAATATGGCTGGAAATAGATTGCATTGCAAGTTTAACTACATTGCTCAGAATGTTGCATTAGTGGTTTTCCGGGCTGCAAAGCAAAAATTTTTTTACTGCACAGGCCCAAAGCTAGGGTAATTTCCAGGTAAATGCAACATCTATTTATCATAATACCGTAATCTACCATCAGTAGATCAAGGTAGTGCCATAAAGGGAACATGACAAGTATATAATTATTTCCAGTGTAAATTACCATGTTTAATTTGCAATGAATCAATATCTCCCTCAAAGGTTGAACAATAATCATGTCCTCTCTTCTTTATCTATTCTGAGGACAATTTCCTGTCATTAAATTGTTCTGGCCCTGCCCACTGAAAGGCTAGCCCCCCCCCGCCCCCCCGGTGTGAGGTGAAATGTCCTCCACACGGGAGCAGCCAAATCTTTACTCACTCTTTATTCCCGCTCTGTGGTCTTTGCACTTCGATGTTTCGCGCACGCAAGAGCAGCGGTCTCAGGGAGGTCGTGCTGACATCTTTATCATAATTGCCCTAAATACCCCCATTAGAGGAGCTAGCCGCCACCCTCAATAACAGCAGTCATCCCTGGTAGCACCGGTGCATCTAATTGCCTGGGCCGTTGTCTGTTTTTTCGGGGGGGTTGAAAGATTGCCTGACATCAGCAGGGCTCCCTATGGGCTGGCCTTCTTCATTCTGTGCCCAGTAAAGCATATCGTTATCTCAGCCTGCAACCAGCCCTGGCCTTCCCTGCTCCTGGATAATTAACTGCCTGGCTTAAACTGCATAATGGAAAAAAGGGACCGTTGGAGGTATGGTAGTTATTCAAGCGGCTCTGAGGGAGGAAGTTACAAAGGCGACGCTGGGATCATTGGTGTTCACCATTCTTCAGCGTTATGGCTGATAATGTAGAGGGATGGGACGGGGGTATGGCGGGGAAGGGAATCATGGCAGATTGGTTTCATATGCTAATGAGGCCCATATGTTAATTGCTAAGGAGGCTTGATGAATTCCTTCCGCAGTCCTGCTCTTCTCCATCGCCAGGCGCCGCTTTCAGCTGTCCCTGAAGTCCTCCACTTCAAAGACTTCCCCCATCTTTGCATCTCTCCCTCTCTCTCTCTCTTTCTCCCACTCTCTCGTCCCCCCTCTGTCTCCATCACTCCCCCTCTCGCTCTCTCTCGCTCTCTCTCTCTCGCTCTTTCTCTCTCTCTCTATTTCTCTCTCTCCCTCTCCCTCCTCTCTCTCTCTTTGTCTCCCACCCTCTCTCTCTCTCCGTCTCTCTCTCTCTCTCTCTCTCCCTTTCTCCCCCTCTCTCCCTCCCCTTTCTCTCTCCCTCTCCCTCCTCTCTCTCTCTTCGTCTCTCACCCTCTCTCTTTCTCTCTCTCGCTCTCTCTCTCTCTCTCTCTCTCTCTCTCTCTCTCTCTCTTTCTCTCTATCTGTCTCTCTCTGTCTGTCTCTCTCTCAACAACAACAACAACAACAACAGCCACTATGGGTGTCAGAGAGGCACCTCCAAAACCAGCCCAGTAGCTGCAGTAGCAGTAGTAGTATGGGGAAGTAATGGGCCGCCTGCCATTGTTTGACATTTACAAGTCTCTCAGTAGAAATGCGTGATGCATATCCTTGCACGTGTTGGTGTCGGTGTGTGCCTGTGTGTGTGTGTGTGTGTGTGTGTGTGTGTGTGTGTGTGTGTGTGTATGTCTTTGTGTGTGTGTGTGTGTGTGTGTGTGTGTAATTAGAACACGGCGGGCCTGTGTTTGTCTTTGCGTTGTTGTACGCGGAGGTATCAAGGACAAGTGCATTAATGAGCACCTGGAGAAGAACAGCTTGTGTCTCCTGGTTAGGCTGACCTCCAGCAGGGGCGCCGGCTCCTTCACTGAGTCAGATGATGTGACTGATGGAGGGGAGGATACTGTCAGATCTGGGCCACTCCCAGGAGCCGCCGTTTGTCTCGTCTGACAACAGAGCTCGACCAAAGGTTCCCCGGCTCGAACCCTCCACCGTCAGCCGGCGGTGGGACATCCTTCCAGGTAGCTTCTCCCCGTCCCTGTCTCCATGTTCTTAAAGGTTCTCCTCACATTTCCCTCAGAACTTAAAGGGCATACAGCTCCATTTGTTCTTGGGATGAGGAATATCCCCTGCAACCTTGGTCTTGAGTTCCTGAGGTGGTTTGTTGCGTCAACAAAGCCTACCTAAGAAAAATGGGTCCAGGTTTTTAAACATCGTTCCATCGGGAAACCTGCACCACAGATGCACGATGTTACTACTTACTCCCGTGTTGATGTTTCTGCGGTGAAGTCATCCCGACATGTTAATAGTGTTTGCCTTCATCCATATTCATGATCTTCACTGTTTTTGTTCGTGCTAAGCGCTGAAAGTCTAACCTTATCATCATCATATCGGTATGTTTGATGAATAATGATTTTAAACTTTAAACCAACTGTGATTTGTTTCTAATGGCAGAGGAACAAAGGGGAGAGGGCCATCACTCAGCATGTGTATCTGGAGAGAGAGAAAGACTGAGACTGCCTTTTGTTACATTCTATTTCCTCAATGAAATCTATGATCTTGACCGATCGTTCCGCTTCCACATCAGAGTAAAGTTTAAACGCTAAACTATAGTAAATAAAATAGTGAGTGAATTGGTAATTTTGTGAGTTGCATTAGGTACCCTGCTCAGATATTTTAAACTCTTAAAATATCCCATGTTGGATAATAGGTTGTTTAATGCGGTTCTTCCACATAAAACTTAAATTAACTGCTGAAAATTGCTGTGCAGCGTTTTTCCCCGTTTACCCTGACTAAAGCATGCCAGGGTCTATTAATATGCATCTTGAACGTGTTCCCATAGCCCCCGTGTCCCAATTCCCTGCTGCCGCTTCCCTCTTGTCTGCAAAATAATGCAACACATATTTTACATATCAGATGATGATAGACTCTTGTGATTATCTTGCAATGTCACACATTGTGCCCGTGTGTGCACATCAATGACACGGACTACAGGGATGTGAGAAGCCGCTCATGGACGGACCACATACCGTAGTTGAAGTTTTCTGAGAAAACAGTCGTATCCCACATTGATTGGTTCAATGCATTCACAGAGGTTTGCAGGGATACTAACACTAAACGCAGTGTGCTATTGCTGCTCTCGTGTTGTATGCATATTAGCATATTAGTCATCCTGCTGTCATATGGAGCAAGGCCTGCGCTCAAGATAAACAGCTCATATCTCAACATCTTGGACAACTTCTTGGACAACTTCTTGGACAACTTCTTGGACAACAGCATGGGGAAACGGGACATAGAACAAAAGTAATTCTCTTTTGATCTAGACAAGACGTAAACGCGATTAGAAAAAACGTCCACACTTTGAGCTGACGTCATGTTTTTTGGTTCCGTTTCCTCTTTTTTTTTTTCTAATTCACCTAAAACCCATGAGTCTGGGGTTCCAGACGATTGGGACGCGATGTCCTGCTGCTGCTGCTGCTGCTGCTCCGGTGCCTCGCATGCAAGGCCGCCGCGCCACAGCAGGGCCAAGGATGTACTTCCCAGATGTCTGATGGAGACAGCTCCGAACACATGACCCTCATTACAGCAGAACATCCCGTTAGCTGCCGCCGCCGCCACCGCCGCCGCCGCTGCTCTTGCTGCTGCCGCTGCTGCTGCTGCTGCTCCCCAGAACATTACAGCAGCAGACGAACACTGCACAGCTCGGTCCCCCTCATAAAGCCGCTCTGCGCTGCACTCCGCCAGACTCAAGCCTCTTTCCCTTCTCTCTTTTATTGACGTGCACGCGGGGGCTGGGACTTTGATTCTGTTCTGGCTGCCGCCCGAGACAACGGGAATTAAGGGAAGCGCCACATTCGCTAATTTGCGAGGTTGGTTGTGGAAAAAGAGATTTGACATTGATACAGCGTTTTCCCGCCGGCCACGTCTCCATCAGGAGCCCCCGCGGTGCCTGCTGGGACCCGGCGCTCGGCTGCAGATGCCCGTGTTTACCATCCGCCACCTCCGGGCTCTTTCCACTGAGAGCAGCAGCGCCGGCTAGGGCGCAGCGCAGCTAATCCCACCTGGATGTGGCATTTGTAACAAACAACCCGGGGCCATGACTGGGCCCTCTCCTCCTCTCCCTTTACTCCCAGGGGCCCGCCGCAAGCATTACCCCCTCTTAAAACCCTGGATGTATATGCTGTGCGTGCGTATGTGTGTGTGTGTGTGTGTGTGTGCGTGCGTGCGTGCGTGCGTGTGTGTGCCTCTTTGAATATAAATACACACAGAACCTGTTTCCATAGATTTAAATCACAGCCTTAATGCATACAGCATTGCTATATAATGTATACTACGTGTGTATCTATACAGACCTCCTACCATGCTATATCATAACACTGTCTATGCTATGTTTCTCCCTCTCTCTTCATTCCACTGCCTCCCTCTCCCCTCTCTGTCACTCCCTCCCTCTCGCCCCCGTTCTTCAGTCTTCATCACTCTGATGGCACATGGGGGGGAGATACAGTCATTCAGGGAATTATCTGCCTCATTGGCGCCATATCTCATCCCGTGCTCCTGTGCCAAACGGCTGTGTTTCTATGGAGCCTGCCTGTGTTTACTGTGGCATGCCGTGGCAGGGCCCTCGCCGGTACAGAGGGACTAAGCACACAGCCGCGGAGGGTATTTCAGTCCCTGTCTGGGGTTTTGGGGCTTATTTCTCGTGGCTCATTCTCTCTCTCTCTCGTCCCACCTGCTAGCCCATACTGTTCCTTCGCCGGGCTTGCTGCCGGCCCTGTTCTCAGACAGACGAGGCTAATTGAAAGGGAAGGGCTGCTCTCTGCTGATGGGCGCTGACAGCAGTGACTTGCCAGAGGTGGGTGAGCCCACCCCATGCCGAGAGTTTTCACAGGGAAATAACTGAGCTGTCGCGAAAAACACAGAGCATGCCACGGTGTCTCCGGGCAACCTGCCAATGGCGCCAGATGAGTTCTGTGGAAGGAGGAAAGTGGGGAAGCCCGTTTGGCTCGCCTTGCTTCTAACTTTAAGGGTGGGTGGGATTCGGGCTGGTGCCGTTTGAGTTTCCCCACTCTGTCTCCGCGGGTGAGGGTTTCGTTGGGGGGGCTACAGCAGCAGAAATCATGGGCACTCTGTACGTTTTCAAAATATACCGGCACTTCAATACACATGTATTGCTTTCTTGATTCCCGAGGATGGAAGAATTCATTGAAACAAAAGTCAAACTTCAGCTGAGCCCCAACTTTCTATGAAGGCACTCTACACTTTACACCATATCCCTATGAATGTGTTGAACTCCCCTGCCTGTGTGGTGGCATGTGGCACGTCGGGGCCCGCTGAGGTTGGTATCGGAGGTGCTGGGGAGCCGTGACTTGATGCACCAGGACAGGCCGGGACCCCTCAGCGGGCCCAACGTGGACAGCTGTGATCACTGTTGACAATAATTGATGGTCCCGTCTGATTCAAAACACCAGGGCTGGAGATCGGCGGCAGAGCGAGGCAGCACCTTAAGATATAAGGAGCGGGGGCCGCAGCTGCGGTGAGGAGCAGAACTCCTGCCAAGCTCCTAATGCCTTCTGCCCCTCCGGACACACCACGCACTTCCTTCTCCTCCTTTTCCTTCTTTCTTTCTGTCAACCTCTTTACTTTCCATCCATTGTTCTTTGTGTCTCCCTGCTTGCCCCTCTTTTCTTTAAGCCCGCTCTTTCTCTAAGCCGTCTATTTTCTTCTTTCTATTTTTCTTTTTCGAACATTTCTCTCTTACTTTCTATTTTCCATTTGTTCTTTTGTCTGTGTGTCTTCCTTCCATTCTTTCCTTCTGCTTTATTTTTCGGACAATTTCTCCCTGACTTTCTATTTTCCATTCGTTCTTACTGTGCGTCCTCCTTTCATTCTTTCTTTCTACCTTCTTTCCTCTCCCCCTGTCCACAGCGTGAGCTGCTCGGCTCACGCTGTGTTTTTCCCCCGCTCCTCCTGTGCTCAATGCGTGGGGATGAAGCGTTCTGTGTGTAAAACACTGGATAAGGACAACAATGAAACGGACATCTCAGCAGCGGGGGAATTTCACCAGAGGACGAAGGGTGTTTGTAGGAACGGTTTAAAACGTCAGAGGAACACTTATCCCGCCATGCTGATCAGGTGTCTCTGTCATGAGACTTTGTAGCTGTGAGATTACCATGCTAATCCTGACAACAGCGCGCTGCTGCTGCTCATCCAAACAACAATCTGTGCCATTGTTTATATTGTCACCCCCTGCTGGATCGCATTCACGCCGAGAAGAAAAAGAAGCCTTCTCTGTGGATTTGCATTCCTCGTTGCAGGGGAATATCTCACCGTGAAAACCCTCCACTGAAATGCGTGGCTTTTTGTGTTGGGCTCAAGCTTTCCCAAAGAGGCCGTAGAAGCCCATGGAGAGAGGGGACAGAACAAAGATAAACTATAAACCCCGGGAAACAAAACAACAACCGTATATTGGATTGGGAACTTATGCCAAATGGAATCAGCAGCACGCAGTCGCTTGATTAAAATGGCTTGTCATTTGTCTTCACATATTTCATATGCTTTTTCGTTATTTTCCTTATCTGTTTATTTCTTTTGTCTTTGCAAACCCTCATCAAACAACGACAAATTAAGATTATAATATCGTGAAATCCACAGTTTGAAAAGGAACAGAGTCTATTTGAACGATGCCTGGCGTGACAAAATTATTGCCGCAATAAAACAACGACGCATAGTTCACTTGGGAGCTCTTTCCACCAAATTGCTCTTTTGACAGACGCCTAATATGAGTTTCCAAAAATGTTAATCTTCACGTAATTTCTTTTTATAATTTTGGTACCATTATTTGATACAACTTTTTAAACCGCAGCTGGACTACACCTGCACGATGCCACGTCCCGCATCAGCGTTCAGTGTAGTGTACCCACCCCTCGTCTGCAGGACTTCTCCTACTTAATCTACTCTGATTACCCTTTGTCACTAGGTTGTGGTTGTGAGTCCCTCCCCCTAGAGTGACTGACAATAATCCTTGCACTTTGCCCAGAGGATACCTCCACCATACATCATGCTGTCACTTCTCCCAAGGGACCCAATGGCAACCTTTTATCCACTGGAGACAGTGTTTCTTTTTGGTGTACATTAGAGAGGAAATAAAAGCCACTACATGGTATGTGTTGTATGACTGTCTTACAAGGAAGAGCTTAAAGACCAGGAGATCTTGACATCCGTGGCTTGCTTGTTTTCGGTTGAAGGTGCAGGTTTAAACATTTTTTGTTGTGTTTGTATTGGCAGTTGCTGCTGGGTGTCTGCTCTCTTGTGTTAACAGAATCCACTCTCTCTCTCTCTCTCTCTCTCTCTCTCTCTCTCTCTCTCTCTCTCTCTCTCTCTCTCACCCTCTCCTTCTCTCTTCTTTCTTTTTTTCTATCACTTGCACTTTTCCATCTCCATCGCTCTTTCATGATTATTCTCTGTGCCACCTGCACATGCTCACACCCGCACACAATAACGACACGACAAAAAAAAAAAAAAAAGCCTTTTTGTTATATGAATACATTTGTATATTTTAGAGCCTCTCCCCCATTCCGGCTCGTATTCTCCCGGGGCTCTGCCATCCCCTCTCTCCTGACGTTCCCCTGCAACCCAGCGGAGTCATTAGTCTGCTTGCTGTGTTGAACTCTTTAATCATCTGTGTATTACATAAAAAGAAGACTATCCCTCCACGAAACACAACGGTGCTCCTCCACAGCTCGCAGGAGGCTGGCTTTGATGTGTGTAGGGTGTTGTGTGTGTGCGTGCGGCTGTGTATGTGCGTGTGTGTGTGTGTGTGTGCTTGTGTGTGCGTGCGTGTGTGTGTGTGCACAGGATGTTGCGTTGTGTCTACAACACAAACTTCTTCAGGTTAAGTTTCCTCAGTTCTCCGTGGATGTGAGGCGAATGTCAGTGTGTTTTCCCCCCGTTGTCGCTGTGAAGTAGACACTGGGAGAGTGCACTAGTTTTCTTCTCTTCTTAAATGGGTCGATCTCGGTGGACATAATTCAGCTTTATTTCTTTGTTTTCTTAAGTGGCGAGTTGGCGGTCCACTTACCTTTAGTGTTGTTGTTCTTTTTAGTCAAACAGTGGGGGAGTTGAGACAAAGTAAATTAGGAGGTAAATTAGATACAGTCCATAGGCCTGTGTGCGGAAGTACAAATGGTACGATAGAAAAGGGGCTTATCTTTAGGCCAGTTTCTAGCATCAGTGTGTGAGGCTACACTTCAACAACCACTTTAATAGTTGTGATAAGGAATGCACGTATTTCGTGCATGAACCAAAAGTTGCTGTTTTTACTGATTTACCCTGAGCAGTGTGGCCGGTATATGGTGCAGTTGTTGTGGGTCATTATAGTACCATTACAGATTACGTTGAACATACAAAAAGATGCATTCATCAACTTCTTGTCTGAAGTTTATGTAACAGCAATCACCATCGCACATGATCAAACCGTCGTCCAATGACACACTCTGATTTGGTTGGTAAAATAATCAACAGTATAATATTTTTTTTACTTAAAACCTCTCATTCACGATTAGAGAGATGTAACAGGCCTCTGTGTATTCAACACTAAAATCAAGCTTCTTCTCTTTTCTTCTTTATATCTGAATCGTGAAACTTGGCTGTGGCTATTGGATCCCTTTGTTGTGATATCCTCTGATAATGTTGCCTGGTGCAGGATCGACATCTGATACCAGTATCAGTGCATGCCAAATGTCCCGTTGCAACAACTCGTATAATGCGAAACATTGTCACGAACATTGTTAACAGTTCAGCAGCCCAGGGAACATGATTTGAATATCATTGAACACATTTAAACATGTAGTATGATGGTTTCCTGTAAAGGCATTTCATGAAAAAACAGATTCATGTTGTATGAGCAAAAGTGCGCAAACATGTTAAAAGTCTGCTCAACTAATTCTAATGATTCAATTTCAAATCGGCCGTGCACTCTTAAAATATCCTTAAATGTGACACTATCATTTCAAATTCATTTATAAAACAAATTCCCAACAATACAAGTGTGTGTGTGTGTGTGTGTGTGTGTGTGTGTGTGTGTGTGTGTGTGTGTGTGTGTGTGTGTATGTGTATCTGTGTGTGTGTGTGTGTGTGTGTGTGTGTGTGTGTGTGTGTGTGTGTGTGTGTGTGTGTGTGTGTGTGTG
>JAOPUD010000162.1:16788734-16803180 GCA_027122715.1 Trisopterus minutus
GGGGGGCCCAGCGCCTGCCACCGTGGTGTCAGTTTGCAGGTTTTGTCCAGGAACACAATGGCGAGGTGTGCCCCGTGGCCGGGCCGGGGAGGGCAGCACAATGGAGCCGCAGTGCAGGGGAGAGCAGCGGAGGGCAGAGAGACCCAATCTGTCAGCCCTGGTGCCAGCGCCTCTGCTCTCCTCTGGCCTGGAACCTTCCCCTTACACACACAATGGAGATGCAACAAAAAAAAAAAGGGGGCGGAGGAAGGGGTCAAGATCGTGGCCGATGGAGGGGAATTCCCAGCATGCTGTAATAAAATGGAGTTGTCTGTTCCGGCAGTGTGGCAGGAATAGGACTTGTAACTCCTTTAGAATAGGTCATCACTTGTACAGCAGTATAACAATGACTTTGTTTCAATGAATCATTTTGCAGCTGTGGAATTTGTGGGTCACCCCCACCAGTCTGCCGTTTCGTATCACAAATCATTGCTTTTGAACCCCCGAACACGAGCGGAGCCGCAGACGGCTGAGGAGGAAGCCCTGCGTTGCTCATAGTCATTACTGCAATACATCCTGTCTCTGTGTGCCGCACTGCCATGAATGACATGTTCAAGTTCCCTCTGTCTGTATAAGTTGTGTTGTAACAAGTGTTTGAGCGAAGATCCAAATACTCACTACACAGTATACTAAATTGATTAAATTAATTCTCAAAGCCGTGAAATCCTCAACCCTGCAGCTGCTCATTATTTACGTTTTTTTTTGGTGGGGGAAATCTCTACCCAGCTTCAGTGATACAAATCGTGGTTCTTCTCTGTGCCAAGGAGTGAGAGAAGGGTCGAGGGAGGATAAACTGCACAGGAATACCAGACACAGGCAAAGATGATTATTTAGACCAATTCAGATATTACCATCATCCATGAAACATCTTCAGTCCCTCTCTCTCTCTCTTTCTCTCTCTCTCTCTCTTGCTCTCTCTCTCTCTCTTTGTGTGTGTCTCTAGCTTTCTCTGTGTCTCTCCCTCTTTCTGTGTCTCTCGCTCTTATCTATCATGGAAAATAACCCTTCCTACTAATGTATTCATGCATTTAATCAGTGTCTATGTACAAATGGATGTGCTGGAGACTGCAGGCCTTCTAGAGTTGACTAAGGGGGTTAGGCAAAGCCAGATTTGGTGAAAGCTCTTAATAAGGCCCAGTGTGATATATGCGCCTGCAGGGGTAAAGCTCTGTGCACAAACGCTGCAGCCACTCTTGTGATAGGGCGATCTGTGTGGATGGAACAGCGACTGGCCTGACGGTGTTGTTATTGCACATGTGACCCCATTTGGCTTCTGGGATATCCTTAATTTGGCTGCTGAATTTGATATAGGGCTGCAAATATTTGCCCGTGCACACATTAAGTCTGTTTGCCTGGGATGTTACGATAAACAAACCGCAATGGTGTACTGAATGTAATAAATGTTAAACAGTGCATGCAATTATGTCCTTCACATATCTGGCCCTCCTCAGTGAAAGCATGGCTTTGTGGACCTGAGCTCTAGTCTGACAGATCGTTATTTCCCTTCCTGACCAACTAGGGTTACAGTCAAGAATTACCTGTTCATGAGATGCCCTGGGTAGATGGCATCATTTGCTGTATGGTGGCAGTTTGATGTGAAATTGTACAAATTCATGGACGTTTTCAGCGTACATTAAATAAACTTCATGCAATTTCATGCATTCCTAAAGCCATATCTAAAATGTACTGGGATAAATATTTTGTGTTTGTGTGTATGTGTGTGTATGCACATGTGTGTATACACATGCCAAATCATTAATGCTCCACAGTGATACTGTAATAATACTTGTATACATTCCAAATAGGAATGTAAGGGGAAAACAAGGGAACCATTGACCCAAAAAATACAGAGACTGTATTATAGCACAGTTGTTTTAGGATAGGTGTGTGACATTACTATTACTTTATGCAGTTTAATCCTGGTCATTTATAATTAGTTTAACACACTTTAGGCTGCCTGCTGTGGCAGCATTTTCTTCCAACTCTGATCAACGAGCTAAACAACCAAATAGACCAATTGCTTTGCCGGCAAAAAAGGGACAGATATTTACGTCCGAACTGCTTTCTTGCTAGGGAAAGGGAATCACCTTCATCATGTATACCCAAGGGGCTTCCTAAAGAATCTAGAACATGAGAAAAGGCTAATACACGCTGGAGCAAGCTAAATTTAATAATTTTATCTGAAAAATTTAGATAAAACATGATACATGAGAATGCTTTTCCTTCTTTGGGATGTCTCTACATCTCCTAAGGCGGTACGCAGCCAATCCGCATTAACCCAAATCATCTTGTGTTGTCCCTTGTGCTGGTTTTGTGAAGGACCTTTGAGGATCCCATCGCCCTGGACGGCTGTGGAAGGCTGTGGAAGGCTGTGGAAGTGGGATTGACTTTAAGGGGGCTTGTTGTGAGGAGAGCTTTGCCGTGGCTGAGGGGCAGCAGCGGTACCCTCAGCAAGCAACAGCAGAGACGGTCTGCTAGGAACACAAGACAAAGCGTTGTGTACACAGGGGCTGCGGCCGTGATTAATGACAGAGCTGTGTGCTGCAGTGGGCAGCCCCTCGGAACAGCGGCGCATCAGTCTTCCTGTAAGACAAATCTGACACTCGCCAACCCACCGCCCCACCTGCTACCCCCATGACTGCCATCAGACCCTCAGCCCCTCTCAGCCGCGCACACGGCCAGCGTGACACCGGGCTCATAAATCATCCTCAACAAAGCATGTTTAATCTGTGACGCGCAGGCCTGACATGCAAATGTATTACCTGTTGTAAGC
Source organism: Trisopterus minutus (assembly GCA_027122715.1). NCBI lineage: Eukaryota > Metazoa > Chordata > Actinopteri > Gadiformes > Gadidae > Trisopterus > Trisopterus minutus. Next base: position 16,791,547 of record JAOPUD010000162.1, read on the forward strand.
AATCCGCATGTGTTCTACTGTGTCAAGCCCCTATTTACCTGTAAGAAAGCGTGTACCGTAGGAAGACAGAGACCATGACAAAAAAGCTGCGCTGGCAAAGAAGACGTGCTGAACTCATGGGACAATGGCGTGCCTTGCTCACCGGCGTTTGGCTTGGTTTTTCATGGTGCGGGACACGCTTTTAAGACTTCTCGATGATGCTTGCCAGATAGCTTTGGGTATTTTACTCTATACATTTGTAAAACATGAATACCAAATGATCTCTTGTGGATTACAGTTGGTAGCTATGCCGGGTAGAAGGGAACCCCAATGATAGGAGGAGGGTAGTAGCCAACCTACAGATAACATATAGAATGGTTCTTTATTTGTTCCTGTTTTGAGGTAGGCAATCTGCATTCCATCATCAACATTGTTTTTTCTCTAATTGACAAGAGGCTTACATAATGTGATTTTTTTTTTTTTTACAAAAGCACATAAATATGTAAATGCAGCATCTTATAGATTTATTTGCATTAATTTCATGGATTGCAGTAGCAGATTCTTTTTGGTTATGTTTCACATTTACATCATGCCTATCATCTGCAATTTCAACCTTTTTACTTCAACGTAGGGTTAAATTAGCTGGCATATTAATAGATGTAACTGTATTTGGGCCACCATACAATGTACTAGTAATTATGCCCCCAGAAAAAAAGGATATTGATAGATTTCTTGCTGGAAAAACTGTCCAAAAGAATTACAGTAGTGATAGCTTGACGCAACGTCGTTTCCAAAATGCCAAGAAGAATTTGTTGAAAGGCAGAAATGTGAATGGCGTCTCCCACTCGTTCCCCTTGGCAACCTGGCTTGATCCTGTTCCTCTGCAAGGCGTCCGTACATCGAGAGCACCGCGCCTCGGAAGAGATGGCACCTGCTGACTGGCTGAGACTACGGCAGGAACACACGTCCACGCACACGCCTAATGCGTGCAGGGAGGTACATGCATTCAGCGACACAAACACGCACACACACACACACACACACACACACACACACACACACACATACACACAAACACACGCACACACACACACACACACACACACACACTCACACTCACACTCACATAATAAAAGTAAAGGCAAACGCAAAGGCAATATCCAGCATAAATTATGTTTGTTTAAAACAGATTTTAAAAAGTGCCTAGCAACCGCTGAACATTTTTTGAATTATTTGACGCTATGCACTAAATTAAATAATACTATGAACTGGGGACAAAATGACAAATGGCAAGTGAAGTTTAATTTCTGACCTTGCTCAATTTTTAATGAGCCCAGTACAGCTGGGACTGCGTTTTTATAAATGGTGCTATAGGCTCTGTGACTATCGGAGAGATAATTAGCATGCCTACGCTATCATCGGTACGGATGAACATCTGTACAACGAGGCGGTGTGGTAAAACAAACAAGTCAATGTAATATCGGGAGTTCCCGCTATACCTCGCAGAGGTGATGAGCATTTAGCTGTATAATGAAAAGAGCTGAAAACATTCAGGAACCGCCTATCCCAGGAGACCACACGAATCTCAGGAGACATCACCAGCTCATCAGAGAGACCTCTGTACGACATCACATCTCCCTCTCTCTACCTCTCTCTCTCTCTCTCTCTCTCTCTCTCTCTCTCTCTCTCTCTCTCGCTCTCTCTCTCTCGCTCTGTCTCTCTCTTTGTCTTTCTCTCAATCTCACTATCTCTTGTTCAAGAATATGCAACAAAAACCTATGGCAGTATGTTATGCTCCAAGGGTGAAAGATCATGCAAAACTTTGAGGGAGTCAGTTTATATTTATCTATTTGTTTCTTGGTTGACTTTGCTCACAGTACATTCACCCCTTTGTACATGACCCTTTTTTATTTTCAGAAACACATCACAATGTGTTATACCGAGTTTCCCCACATGTCATTGCATATGCTGCTGTGTTGCCTTTCTATAAAATACCAATAGTAAAGGCTTTCGGTCTGAAATAGCACACCTCCGCAGCAGTAACAGTTGCTTGCCACTCTAGGATACTTGAAGCTGGCAGGCCCGGGTTAGTTGTAATTACAGCGGGTAATGAGAGAAGTGATTCAGCCTGTGAGACAGCGAGTATTTTTAGATCCTCATCTTGATTTTCCAACACATTGCTACAGTCTTCTCAGAGACAACTTAGTTGGCTAACTTTTTTTTTCAGTGGAAATGGATAATAATGCCAACAGTCACTCTGAGTGGAGATATCATTTTTAAAAAGGTGAACGATATTTTAGGATTTGAACCACAGGGAATCAAGGATCCATCCGAGGCATATGCAGACAAAGTCGTGTTGTCTGAGTCTATCAGAGACAATATAGCAAAACTCTTGCTAAAATCAAATTAGTAGAAAGTGGAGGGATCAATATCAAGTCCATAAATCACAATCTACTGAAACCATTTAACCTCTTTACATATTATGGAATGAAAATGTATACCTAATTTACACAACAAAGAAAATTTTCATTTTTGACTTATTGTGTACACTATCAAACCAGACGTCTGAACTCCAATAAAGCTTACCACATAAGGACTATTCTTTTGGTGCCTTTTTAATTGGTAAGAAACAGCGTCTGGGTCTATTTGTGGTGTGGTTTAATGTTGGAAATGCCAGCTGTCTGGCATCAAGCTTGCTAAAACAACTTATTATCTTGTTAAGTCCCTCCAACTTCGAGGAAAGACATTGCTTCGAGCTGATCTTTTTTTTTTCATTATTAAGAAATGGTTATTAATTGTAAATACTTGGTTACTGCATATATAGGCCTAGTTGAATAACTCAAAACGGCTGTAACTCACTAGCCTGTAGTCATTGTAAAATGACAGAAGATAAGCTAAGCTAACGAGCGTCTTCTATTTTATAATAGGCCTCATACTTGCACCCGGATCTCCTAACACAGTTGTATCTAGTGTTTATTTTGAAATACGCCCTCTTTTAACTGAGTTTGCTTGTATCGGTGAATTGAAGACGACAGAATCTTCACACCTTCCGTAGATTTGAGTGGCAGCTGTGCCTGGTCCAGAGAGTCCCCGAGCCTAGCCCTGTCACATAGCGCGTGCCTGACATGGCTGGGTCCATCTGGGCTCCTACACCCTTCAAACTACTGTCCCCCGTGCTCTCCACCCCCCCACCCCCCCCACCCTGCGAGAGAGACCAAGGGTACTAGGCACAGGGTGTCAAGGCAGGCCTTGCCAGGGCTTGCGGGAAACCATCCAGAGCCAGCTGGTCTGGCTTCTGAGGTACAGGGAAAAAGGCAGAGCGGAACAAAGGAAGGAGAAAAGATGGCGGTATAGGAGGAGGATGCTTTTAGAAGGAGAAAGAGATGTTTTAAGGGGGGGAAAAAAGGGCAAATTGTGCAGGGAAGGGTTAGAAGAATTAAGTAGAAGTAAGAATTATAAAGCAAACTGGAAGTTGAGACAGCAGGTTCTGTGAAGGCATCGGAGCGACAAAACCAACCACAGGTGAGACACAGGTACGGAGCGTGTCGCGTGTGTGTTTGTTTGTTTGTGTATTAGTGCTGGCACCGGTATTGCATTGCACTGAATGCAAAGTTTATCTTGGACTTGTTAGATTAGCCTGTGTGTAGAATAATCAATTGCACAGAAGTGTTGGAGAACACTGCTGTATCAGGATATTGCACTACAGATGGGGCGCAGAGAAACAGGGAACAGTTTGTCTCTGCATGTGAACACCCAAGAGCTGCTCAAGAGGAATGGGCGAAAGCAATCGAAAAAGGCAATCATCGTCTGTCCAAAGGTATACAACTAAACCGTTCGGCATCAAAGACTTTCAGTCATGACTATACACCATGACTGAAAACTGCGGTGCTCAGAGAGGGAAAAGACAAGGACAAGAGAACATATAACCATGGATCACCTCATTAATTACAAATCAAATGTGTGAGTCAATAACATCACATTGCTAATTATTCATGAGACAATCACAAATATGTACATAATTTCAACGTTTTTATGAGCCAGCATTTTCTATATCACCTGGAATGGGATGAACAAACAAACAACCACAGCATAAAAATGTGCATATGTGTATGTGTACATATTGCATATGTATTTGTATATGTGCAGAATTTTTTAATTGTACAAATGTGGAAATCCTTTGTTAAGAATCTCTTTTAGGTTTATCATTAAAAAAAAAGAAAAAAAAGATTGTAAATATATATTGGCCTACACAGAAATATTTTTCCAAAACCATTAAAACGTAGATTTTTTGTTGTTATAACGGAACTGTTTCTTTAAGCTCAGAGTAAAAACAAACCCACACCTTTCGCATAGCTCCACCATTTACACGTGACATTGCGAGGCGACTTTTCTAGATCCCGCCTCCCTTCGGTCATTGGCTTCTCAAAAGACGCTAGAGACGGCAGTTGGACGGGGATAGTGTCAATTACGTCAAATTCCTTAGAATAATGACGTCAATTGTATCTGGTGTAATAGGCTATGTCGATCTCGAATAATGAAATTAAGTTACCCAGTTGTTTAAGTCAGACATCACTGTTGAATTTAACCCATTAATGTCAAATCGAAAACACAAAATAAATAGTGATTTCTGAACTCGTATTTTCAACAGCAAAGCACTTAGGCCTACTGAAAAAACGGTTATTTTGTTTAATTCGCCTTCTTTTACCATTCAGATAGCAAGCCAATTAATATGCATAGACAGTTGTAAAGTTGTTGGTACACCACCAACGCATTTTGATACGGCTACTGACTTCATACGAACTAACTCGTCGATAAAGTAAAACGGTACTTCTTCAGTTTGCCTTTCACTAGTTACAGTACGGCGAGGTGACTTGTTTTGAGCCTGAGAGTAAAAACACACAAGACCCAGCCGGAGAGAGAGAGAGATAGAGAGAGTTAGAGAGAGATAGAGAGGAAAGAGAGGGAGTGAGCGATGGAAGTTGTTGTTTTTTCTCCCTCGCCTGGTAGGCTGCTCGTCAGACAGGGGGAGGAGTCTCTCACTGACAAGAGGGGGAACAGCTCGTGTGAGTTTGTCAGCTCCCTAAAATAGCAGGCAGAGTGTAAATGTGACTGAAATTACGTTTATCCACTGGAGTCACCGATATAGAGTATCTATATCCAGCGTCTGACTTGGGAGTAAAGGTGAGTAACCGAAATAGAAACAATGTGGCAGCAGCAGAGTGGCAGAGCGTCGGTCGGTAGTACAGTGGAGTGGATGGGAGAGCGCCAGAGGGAGCCGTGGAGAGAGGAGCGAATACAGATATAGCGTCGTGGAGTACATGTACAATATATATCATGCTGAAATATTTGTTTTAAAACGTCGATGGTAGAAATTATGCAAGGCGATGTAATTGGTTTACATATGCTTGTTTGCTCGGGGACATAAGATATTGCGAGGGTTGGTTAAAGTTATATCGATAAACTTCCATCGGGTACAGCGCAAAAATTGATACACTGTATGCTTTAAAGTTCTTAAAGACCAACTGCTTGTATTTATGAAATTCGCGTTTTACTTTCAAAAGTGGGTTCATTTTGGAGAACTCGTAGCCCACTATCAAACATCGATTTAAATCGCCCAATGTACCAGTCTTTAATAGGTGAGAAGTGAGGACCTATCATTAGATCCTAAATAATCTTGTGCCACAAAAATCATGATAATAAAATCAATGCTGTATAATCTTTGTGTAGTTAATGGATGTATAACGGTGTGGTTGTGTATGTGTGTATGAGTGAGATGTGTGTTACAGTTACAGTGCTTGATTAGAGTTGTGTTTGGACCTAGATGGTGCTGGTCAGCAGGTGTAGAAAGTGTTAAGATCAAGGTGGTGCTAGTCGGCAGGTGTAGAATGTGGTGAGATCTAGATGGTGCTGGACAGCAGGTAGAAAGTATTGTGGTCTAGGTGGTGCTGGACAGCAGGTAGAAAGTATTGTGGTCTAGGTGGTGCTGGACAGCAGGTGTAGAAGGTATTGTGGTCTAGGTGGTGCTGGACAGCAGGTGTAGAAAGTATTGTGGTCTAGGTGGTGCTGGACAGCAGGTGTAGGAAAGTAGTTTTATTTTGTGATTTTATTGCACAAAGTATCAAACATCATGCATGGTATTTTCATCTAAGTAGGCTACGTGTGTGTTATGGGCGAAGCCGCTAAGTGATTAAGGATGTCCCTCTTGTAAGCCTTTATCCATATATATTACAGTATCTTATCTAAAATAAACTATTGAAAGGTACAAGAACAGAATGTAGGCCTATATAAATATAATCAAGGCAGTTAAGTAAATGATGCTCGAGTAGATGAAATAACTGCATATTTTTGAAATACGTGATAATACATAGTCTCCCAAGGAGTAGGTTACACACAGTTAGTAACACAGTTATTGAGTGAGAAACCGGACCCTGGGAGGACAGCTAGTTATCCTGGTTATGACCTTCCCATGTAACTATCCTCAGGCCACACACTGTATAGAGTCATGATTGAGCTTACGTCATTTTACACTGAAGCTACTTTTCCTTCCAGGACAAACGATGTTCATTAAGTCCTGATACGTTTCCAATGTGTAACTTGCTTTTGCATGTCTTCTACAGAAATAATTTCAGTTCATTTTAGTTGAAGATAAAAGTGATGTGTCAGAATGTGTTATCTTGTGTCTAAACGTGGCTTACCAAATATAACAGATATGCCTTTGTGAAACACATCTGTCACATCTAAAAGATATCTTCATTTCTCTGTGATCCAGTAATGAAATTCCCCTCTTAGATCTGTTAAAATATCTGTTTGTGTAATGGCACATTTGGATTTAATTTCTCAACAAACACTATAGGATGGATATTAAGGTCCACACACCTGGATATTATGTCCTTATCGAGTGTCTAATTTGCAGAGCTTTTATTTTGAAGGCATTTATATCGCCGTCCCAGTAGACTGCGAGTGATTTCTTAAGCAACACAGTAAACCACTCTCCGATTGCAGTAATGTGTTTCTTCGCTGCCCCGGGGCCTAGTGTGTAATGGGCCTTGTAGCTCATGGTCCACATCATGTGACCTCTTATGTCTTCTGTCGATGAGGTGGTTTCTGTTAATGGTGCTGAAATGAATATCGTTTTACATCTTCTTCCATGCATTGCATTAGTCCAGCAGAGACACTGTCAGGTCAGTAATGCACGGATGGTATGTAGGAGTCGTGCACATCTTTTCTTAGTGCATGGACTACAACATACATTTTCTATCTTTTGAATCATATAATAATTGATTCAATAAAAAAATGTGAGTGTTGTCTGTGTGTGTTCAGAATTGACAGTTTCTTACCATTAGTTATATTTGGCGGCAGAAAAACAATAAATGTAATAATATGAAGCTTTGAAATATCCAACAACATATATAGAACAATGTATGTATATAATAATATAATACTATATATTATATATTTTAGTGACAATTTCAATAGTTCAAAGAAAGGGATAGGCTGCTGGCATCCCAATAAAACTAAAATGACCAAAGTAGTAATGTTTTTCTGCTGAATTGTTTTAATCTAGCAGTTAATAGCAGACATCGGTTACCGACGTTTAGAGCTGTGTACTTCCATTGCTGTCCGAAGCACATTAGAACAAGTCCCTTTGCTTATGATGAACTAGTTTCTTTAAACATTTGTGTCAAAGCTGTTTTATAGAATATCACTACATGAACAAAGGTAAGGTAAGAGATGATGCGCCACAGCTCTGTGACTGCACGTCTTAATGTACTTAAAACACGTCCAACACGAATCGAGCCCGAAGACGTGAACGCACACGTTGGCATGTGTCTGCCGTTCGGTAGGCAGACACGATAACACAGAGTGAGCTGGGGAGGCAAAAACACAGGAGGTCGTGGTCATTTGATGTCGGGCATGTTGGCAACCAGAAAAACACACGGCTCTGCGCGCGCCCAGGGCTCCCGGGTTCAGGGTTGAGACGCGCAGAGGAGAGGTGTTGACTGGTGGTGAGAGTGCGCAGCTGTAGCATCTTTCGCTGCACTCCTCCTCATGGCACTTGAATCTCACAGCATGGTCTCGCTTCTCCTTCCAGGGGGAATGTGGAGTGTGTGGGCGAGTCGGATCTGCAATTAACGCCGGTTGTCAGAAGAGAGAACGCTGGCGTTTCGTTTACACCCTGCCTCTGAATCACTCTGAGTGAAAGTCTCTTCTCCCTTTCTCCTCCGCTCTCCTCCTCCTCCTTCTCCTCCTCCTCCTCCTCCTCCTCCTCCTCCTCCTCTCAGGACACTTTCCAAAAGGAAGGAGGCGCAGGCCGTCGGCTGAATCTGAAAAGGAAGAAAAAGGAAACGTTGGAGGAAATAAATCAAAGGGAAGGAGTTGAACACACCTGGTCTCATCAGGAGGACATCAATTATTTGGGTTTTCTGGTAAGCGAAAATGTTTCTTCTTTTGTTGTGAATTACTCAACAGTACGGCGGAATAAAAAGATTTGTTTGAGTTGAATAACTTTAACTGTAGTGCATTTCCTGTTAGATTGTGTTTGAGTTGGTTGAGGCAGCAGCTCTTGGGCGCAATAGTTAGTGGTTATGAAGTGGTGTCACTGTTGAGTACATCGGTCAGCTGAGCTGGTGTCAGCTGCAAGTGTCATAACGTTAATATTCAAACCGGCGTGTTGTTGTGGCGCTCCTATGGGTGCTGTTAAATCAAACCTTATGGATCACATGCTTCAAATCATATTGGATAAAGATGAACGTGAGAAATAAGCTTACGCTTTCTGAACAAAATTTAATCTACACAAAAAATGATTAAACTGTATGGTTTTAGCGAAGTAGAAATCATTCATTTATTCTATTGACAACATGTCTTTCTCTTTGTCCTGGACATTGTGTATGTGGCTATATTTGTTTCGTCTTGGCTCTTGTTTGTGTGGCCATTACTTTTGTTTAAAATTTCCTTCGCCTGTGACAGCAAGGTGTCAATAATGAACTGCAGGCCATGATTCATTTGAGAGGGCTGGCCATATAAACAGTATCACTTACTGTCTATTTAGCTTGGAGCTCGTTAATAAAGTCCTCTTGGCAATGTGATTCATCGTGCATTGGCAGCTCCCCATTAATGTGGAAATTCCAGCATTCTCCTGTGATACCTGGAGGCTGGATGCAGAATCTTGAACTTGGCAGATAATGTTACAGACAACAACTAGCATCAACTAAGAACACTGAATGGGAAACAATCGTCTTTCCATAAACACAAATATGACAAGTGCATTCAGTTTTATTCAGGACATTTAATTCAAGACCACAGGTTTTTTTTTTCATGCTTAATTAATATTTGTGAGAGGTACTGTCATACAGATATCTATATTAGTTTTTTCTTTTGAAAAAACTAAAACATAACGAAAGCCTTATCTGTTTGACTTGTGCCAAACAGAGTGTGGCCAATCAAAAGATAATGAGGTTGCGAGGCCATGCATTAGCCACCTTGCAGGACAGGTCTTTAATGTCCTCCGCCGATGACTTCAAAGCCGTCGGTCAGGAGATTAATGTTGAAGGCTGCCGTTGAACTGACCCCATGCTAATAAAAGCACCTTTTTTTACACTCAATTGAAGTTTCAAAATTATACCTAATTCCATTTGCGGAAATTGAATCAGTGATAGCACTAGTGATTTGTTGTCATGGTTCCCCATTTATTGTGAGGAAAAAGACAAGCCCACTTAAGTGTAATTTTGAGATATCAATGCATTAGTGGAGCAGAGCTCCTGGAAGGAGGGACACTCTTGACCCCCCCGTCTCGGGAGGCTGAGCCTTTTGAAGGGTCATAAATGGCTGTGTAAATAAACCGAAGTTGAAATAAATAAACCTGGCTTGGAAGAAGAAGGGGTTGTGTAGACAAGATGTGAGAGTTGACTTTCCAACAGGTCAGCCTCTTTGACCGAGGACAAGCTGAGCATGTGTCCTGGTTCTGTGGGTGCCCGTCCTCCCATTAAAGGACCAATTGGCCGCTGCTGGTCTTCACCCAAACGCACCACTGAGCCCTGGACCACACAGGCTACAAACATCGAGCCTCACAGCAGCAGTCAACAGTCAATTCCCAGCGCTATGCTCCTATATTCTATAGTCTTTGTCAGTCTTTTGTAACTATAGTCAACACATAGTCAACACAAAAAAACTAAGTTATATGTAGTTTTTTACATATACAACTTATACAACTATATAACAATTATATAGTTGTATCTGTTTAGTGTCCGTTTTTTCAGTGTGGCTCAATGTGCTGTAAAGCGCAGCGTGTTATTTGTTGTGTTCCTTGTGGCTTGTTGTTCCTGCTCCTTTATGTTTCCGTGTGAGTCCTGCGTTAAAGGGATTAACTGTTCATATGCATGCAAAATGGGATTTGTGAGGGAAGACTTAGAAATGGGGCGAGAGCAGGTAATGGTGTTTATAAGTCTTTTATTTGTAAGATGCTTCCACCCTCGTTTTTTTTATAATGCTGCTGAAGTCAGACTTGCATGCGCCACTTCTGATAAACAACCATGAGGCATATATTTATACAAATGCACGCTCAAGTCGGGTCGATTACTTGACGCTTGTGCCATTTACCTTAATTGAAGTGTTAATGAAGGTTATTAAATAACTGGTGACAGTAGACACTGTACACATTCACTGTGAAGTTGAATCGTGCAAAGGACATAATTGAGTTAAGGAAGACATCGCTTTGCTGAGTTGCAAATTGACTGAATTTTAATTAGACTTTGAAAAAATCAAATTCAAAGGAATATATTATAATCTAATTTACTAGATCAAAAGATTTCCCATGATTGCTAATATACCCAACTGTATTTAAATCCTGATGTATACCAGTGCACATCTTAAAAAGCATCTCTCTAGGAGCAGCCAGTCCTCTCGGTGGGCATAAAGGCAGCTAAGTACTGACATTATGAACAAACAAACAGTCCAAATACGACCAAAGTAAAACTTTCTTCAAAGTGCGGCGAACCCCAAGGGAAGAAATATTCTACATTTATTAAGATGGTGAACTTGTTTCTTCAAAGAAGTTACTTAACGTGCAGTTGGAGACTGGCTTGGTGCTTGCAGCTACAATAATGGCGCCTCATTTGGACAGTCTCTGTCTTAATAGCCTTTTCCTAGCATGCCTTTCCACACCATACCCTATCTAGCGTGAAATAAAATGTCTTATCACTGCCTGCTTGCAGCGTCCAGTGCAGTACAGTGCAGTACAGTGCAGTACAGTGCAATACAGTGCAGTACAGTGCAGGACAGTGCAGTACAGTGCAGTACAGTGCAGTACAGTGCCGTGTGGCCAGCTGTAAAACCGAGAGGCCCTAGTCCCAGTGGTGGGTCCCACCAAGCAAGTCCAGTAGCCGCTCTGTGGGAGGACGTAGTCTAGACGAGGGCGTCACAGCTGGGCCGGGCCCCTGTGGCCCTCCGTGGCCCCTGTGGCCTTAGAAAAAGAGGGAGCCCGGCCTGCTATATGTTTCTTTTTGGTTATGTTTTGTTTGTGTGAGAAGCCCTCTGAACTAGTGGCAGCTGCGAGGATGTGATTCTATTCATTATCCCGTGGGACGCACACACACACACACACACACACACACACACACACACACACACACACACACACACACACACACACACACACAC
>JAOPUD010000162.1:16837216-16849835 GCA_027122715.1 Trisopterus minutus
ACACACACACACACACACACACACACACACACACACACACACACACACACACACACACACACACACACACATACACTCACACACACACACACAGGCCAATAAATAGTAAGTCTGAAAAATAAACAATTGTTTATCTGTGCGAGTTTTCTGACGATTACAATGTTCCTCTATTTATCTGGTTCCAACGCACCTCCCCAGTAATATTAAAATATATTTAATTCAATGGTATGGAGGAAAAGGTTTCCATACCATCTGTCAGCTCATTAATGTTCTCTCCACAAATGTAAATGTATTAACAGACTGTCACAGTCCAACCTATATGCGACTAATGTGTGTGACATGTTGTGTTAATCTGCGTGGCAGCTCACCAGTGGGACGCTCATAACTAAACATCGAGGGGGACTTCTGTCCTCCTGAAACCAAACACCTCCCCTCCTCCCCCATCCTCACACCCGCCATCAGCTTGTTGATTCTCCCCCTTTCTCTTTCTCTCTCTCTTCTTCTGTCTTTTCTGTGTGTGTGTGTGTGTGTGTGTGTGTGTGTGTGTGCGTGTGCTGCGACCCCACTGTTCCCCCCTCTTGCAGCCCACAGCGTTGCCCCAGCAGAGCTTCTCCATGCACGTGGCCGTGCCCGTCTCCAACCCCAACGCCTCCATGTACCAGCAGGGCGGCGGCCTGGGCTCCCTGGGCGACGGCGGGATGCTGTCCCCGCCGACGCACTCCTCGGCCCTCCACAGGAACCTGGGCTCCAGCGGGGGCCCCCAGCAGAGGCCCACCAGTGCAGGCAACACAGGTCAGTCCGCCGGTCCTGACTGTGAACCGGACCGCGCCCAACCCGAGTCAGTGTCGCCGTCCATGACGGCCTCCATTTTGGAAGAATAGGAGCATTTGAATGTTACTTAGTGTGTTGGTGTTGTGTAGTAAGTAATCGTGCAACGACATGTCATTACAGCGTCTCTAAAGCCAGACGTGGCTCTTAGTTCACGGTGTATTTACGTTGAATTAGGATTTTACAGTAAAACAACTCTCCCGAGACCCCTCGGTATGACGGCGTATCGGCCAAATGAAATGGCATGATGCACTCTGATGTGCAATCCCAACATTTTTCAGTTTTGTTTATTCTATCACATTCTGGTTTGGTTTATCAAAAGAAAGGGAATTTTGAGAGGCATATCATGAAGGAGCAGCTATCGGGGGCGCCGCGACCTGCTGAAGAATGTCTAGGGTTAGGATTGGACCTGGGAGACACCGTAACCGCTAGAGTACACCAGCCCATGTCATTAATCAGAAGATGGCAGAGTTCAATAAACACCGACCTGTGTTTGTGGTGTTCGTTTAAACTTCGAGAAAGTTAGGTAGAAAAAACTCAATTTGAGAAACGTTCAGATGGGTGGCAAATCTAGATCTTATCAACGATTCACTGGGTGTTCCAGATTTGAGGTCATGTTAACACCTCCTAGGGTGTGTTTGTGTGAGATGGCCGTCAGTCTTCACACCTTCAAAATGCCTAATTTCACACCTTTTATATGCAACGTGAGATGAATGATGTCAGGCTAAAAGTAGGATTCGTATGCTTGCTGTAAAACAGTATGTTGGGTCTGAAGGGCTGCAGTGCAAGAGAGGCATCACAGCGTGGCTAGGAAGCCACATGCTTGGATGACGTTGTGTGCATACCCACTATAGCTTTGGGTGCCTCTGCAATAAACCTTTGGAAAAACAATGAAAAAAGGACTTTCCCGCCGTGTCTCTCATACCAGCTTGTTGCAGATGGGTTATCACAAAGAATCAAACCTCTCACTCGCTCACTCCTAATAATACAAGTTGCAGAACAGCATCCTCTCGTATCTCCTCATAATACAACATTGGGTAATCCCCTTAAATGGGCCATTTAAAGGCTTGGGACAAGAGCCTTGCTTTTTGTGCGCTGCGCAGACATGGACAGGACATGTCCTGCTCCTGGTGTGGTTCTCACATCTCCCTCCACTTGGCAGAGCCGTGCAGATGGTTCATCTGTCGCTCTGTGCATCTCATTAGGTGGCATGCTGGAGACCACAGACTTCCCAGTGCCAAGTGGCGTGGGCTCCAGCCCAGTGGGTAAATCCTCCTCAAGAGACATCTTTTAGCCCCTTCGCTTAGCTTAGCATACAAGCTAGACAGTAACATCCCCCCCCTCTGTGGCCGGTCCACTAGTGAGCGTTGTGTGCATTGCTTTAGCTTAGCTATCATCACATGCTAGAAAGACTCATAGACCCTTCTGTGGCCGGTCGACTAGTGAGCGTTGCGTGCTAAACTTAGCTTACCTATCATCACGTGCTAGACAGACACGTTCACCCCTCTGTGGTCCGTCCACGAGTGAGAGTCGCCGTTGGTGTGAGCGAACAAACTAACTTTGTAAGCTGAGTTAATCAGTCAATATAACGTGATGTCAGCATTAGACCACCCAGGTGGTTCACAGCCAGTTGTATTTTCAGCTCTATTTTTACGTTCATATTAAATATTAGTTCGATACACACGTAACGTGATAATTATTGTATTAAAATGTATGGTGATACCAATCGTATCGTAACCCATACAAATCGTATGTGACCCACGCGGCACGACCCACGTAGCGGGGTACACATGCCATGTGACCCATGTAGCGGGGTACTAATCATAACATCAGAGCTGTTAGCCTAGCACACCCGCTAGGCGGTCACACAGAGCCCTCCGCCCGGGGTGATGTGCTGGTGGTCACTGGTGTTCCGACCTCACCCCAGGCTCAGGGAGGAAGGTGTGGTCCTCCTCTCTACGTCGTGGCAGGGCAGAGAGAGAGAGAGAGAGAGAGAGAGAGAGAGAGAGAGCGAGAGAGAGCGAGAGAGAGCGAGAGAGAGAGAGAGAGAGAGAGCGCGAGAGACAGAGAGAGAGAGAGAGAGAGAGAGAGAGAGAGAGAGAGGAGCCGACATGTGTCATGCGCTCACCGCGCACACATTCTAGGGATGAGGGTGTTGGTGTGGGCGGGTTAACCCGGCCAGGTCAGCTGTCCGGTGGCCTTTGGCGGGTAAATAAACACGGCCGTTTCCTCTAAGCCCACCTCCCCAGGAGCCACCCCCCCCCTCCTCCGGTTTCCTTCCCCCTATTGACAGGTGCATCTGCCCCGCTCTCCCCGGCAACCGCTCACATCCCCTATAAGGCTAGAGAGGCTCCCGCCAAGATGGCCGGCGTGACCCCCGGGGGCGTGGGGCCCCCCAGGTCCCCTCAGGGCCACACAATGGCCGGACGGCCTGTCTGTGTGGGAGCGGCCGGGGCAGGTGGTCCGCGGCTGTTTCTTTTCCGTTCGGTGCGTCCAGCCAAAGTATGTGTGGTGTGCGGGTCTTTGTCGTCGTGAAATACTATGTTCAATATTTTCATTCACCTCTGCCAAAGGCTGACACGCGATATTATGGTTCTGGTGTGTAATTACAAAAAGGGGCTGTTTTTTTTTTTTTGTTTTTGTTTTTTCACGTATGCATTTAGTCACTAAGCTGCAAATTACAAGCTAGGCTAAGAGCGATTAAAAGCAAGCACTCTGAATTGGAATACTTAAAAAAAGGTAAAAGTGTTTCACAGTCCAGTAAAACAAAAATGACAGAGTGCAGAGTTGCTACATTATTTTCATAGCACACTCCATAGTGTTATATGAGGCCTCAATATGACACTATGGACACCGGCTTAGACATGCCATCGGTCTGCTTTTTGGCCAGCATGGCCAGTGAAGGTTTTAAGTGAATGTGTGTGCTTGTGCACTAGCACTTGTGCATGTGTCCGTGCCTGTGTGTGTGTGTGTGTGTGTGTGTGTGTGTGTGTGTGTGTGTGTGTGTTTGTGTGCTGTTGCCTGTGTGCGTGTGTTTGTGTGTGTGAGTGTGTGTGTTTGTGCCGTTGTCTGTGCGTGTGTGTGTGTGTGTGTGTGTGTGTGTGTCTGTGTGTCTGTGTGCCGTTGCCTGTGCGTGTGCGTGCGTGTGTTTGTGTTTGTGTGTGTCTGTGTGTGTGTGTGTGTGTGTGTGCCTTTGCCTGTGCTTGTATGTGTGTGCGTGTGTCGTTGCCTGTGTGTGTGTGTGTGTGTGCGTGCGTGTGTGTGTGCGGAGGGGACCTGTGGGGTGGGGGCAGCGTTGCTGTGGGGTGTCAGTGTGTTGGCAGAGGGCGAAGGCGCTGCAGCTGTTTCTCCTGACAGCGTGGAACAGCACTCGCTACAGGGAGTGGACTCCATTCCTGCCGTCACATGACCATTCTGACATAGCTCTCGTGCTTTTCTCATGCACAGAGGGGCCCGGGGGGCTGCTGTCAAAGGGCCCGACGGCAGACGAAGGGCACTGCTCAAGGCTTCTGATTGTTCTTGTTTTATTGTTGTCCTCGAGGAAAGCTGACAGAATGTGGATCAAGTGGAGCGCTAATTACCCCCCAACAAGAAAAGAAAGAGCACAACATTTCCTAAAGCGGAAATTCTTTTTAGAGTCACTACCCTACAACCCTATAATTAAATGAAGTGGAACAACGGGTGCATCAGTCATGGGTTCAAATGCGTGTCAGGATCTGGCACCGGGATCAGGTTTTCAAGGGTTCCCAGGAGCTGCCGCTGTGAAAAAGGTTGAGGTTCCATCTCCGTTCAGTCGGCGCACCGTCATAGCTGTGGCCGTGCTTGTCAGAACCACACGTCTTTATAATCAGGCATGTTGAAGCAGAATCAGAATCAGATTCAGAATCAGCTTTTTTGGCCGAGTGTGCACACAAGGAATTTAGGGTGGACACTCTCTCAGACAGTAGACAATGTAGACACACATACAAACATACACATACGCACACAATATAGACATTTCCCACATAGTAGGCTGCGGTGCCATGGGACACAGCACAAGTACCAGGTAGGTATTAGACCAATCTTATATACAAAATATACATAATATATTAATCATGCATATACATAAAATATTCAATATGGGATGAAGGAGGGATTTATATACAATTTGCCTTGAGTATAAACAATGTACAATATGGACATGGTATGTACAGTAGGTATAGAGGAAGGCACTATGAGGGGAAATCATACCTATTTTGTTGACCCACCACGCCGTCCCACAACCCTATTGACAACGATCATCCATGGAAATATACCTACCTCATTTCCCAGCCAAATGTTGTCCAGCTGAAGTTCCAGCCACATAAAAAACATGATAAAAGATACAAGATAAAACGAGGAAACAATAGAGCCTAACAACAGGTCTATTATTAGAGAACCATCTCTTTCCAGAGGCCCTTGATTCACAGTCATTAATCTCTGCTTGTTCATCCAGACACACATATATATATATATAAATAAATATATATTTTGTCCTGCCTAAACCTGATGCTAGTGTGCTGTTAGTAACAGCTGGGCCACGCAGCGTCGTCTGTGGCACAACACAGCATGGTAAAGGAGCGCAGGTTCAGTCCTTTTCAGCTTAAAGTGAACCATGCTGGAAACCAGAAGGATTCCTTATGTAATGCTACTCCCACTGCTGCTTGTCAATTATTGAGCAAAACGGTTCTCTTTATTTACCAATACACGACCACCTCGAGGAGAGCCCCATTCGTGCAGTGAGAACACAGAGAGAGAGGCGGAGAGGGAAAGCGAGAGAGAGGAAGAGAGAGAGAGAGAGAGAGAGAGAGAGAGAGAGAGAGAGAGAGAGAGAGAGAGAGAGAGAAGAGAGAGCTAGAGAGACTTAACAGCATGACCAATCTGTCAGAGGTGTCCATAGATATGAAGATTGAGTGTGTCCAACAGCTGAGACACACACACACGCACACGCAGACAAACATGTACACACACAAACACACACGCACGCACCGGCACGCACAGGCATGCCCACGCCCACACAAGCACACACGAACACACACATAGACACTCAAACATAAAAAATTTGAATCAAATAGCCCAAATCAAAATGTTCCCACTAACCTCATCCTGGAAATCAATATAATTGATTGCCACAATCGTTCAATCACCTCTGAAAGGAAATAGCACGTGCATAATCACCTCAGTCATAAAACCATCTCCAATGTCTTTATTTGGACCTGCTAACATTACCGTCTCCGAAATGTTCTCTGGTAACCGGGGTAAATATTGTTGTAGCCGCGTCTTCCGTGATCAAAGCAGCACTGAGGGCACTGGTAAATTGTACGTGGGTGTTGACTCAGCTGCAGGCCTATTGTGGCTCCCATAACTGTTTATTTGCCCATGTATTGTTCGTTAGTTTTTTTTATCTATGGTCGAAGGCCTTATTGTTCCATTATGTTCCTACGCAGGGACCTCTTGGTTGTGCAGACGGCTTTTGTTTCATTGCGATACATTGAAACACAATGGAGGAGTCGGCCACTTGTTGAGTGGACACTGATCCGCCGATGCCATGCCAGATAGCATTGATTCCCTCTTCCCGCTGTTGCCTTGCATTTAACCACTCAACGGACACATTTGTCTTTCATTTTTTCAGTATAGGTTTAAATGTAGTACTCAAGACGGTGCTGTTTAGTAAGGTCAATTTGCTCTTTACTTAGTTATTTAGTTCAGGATTAAGGCTGTATTTCCTTGTATTACAGATGTCTTTACCCTGCGGTCATGTCCAGTTATTAATGAACTAGTATTAACTAGTTATTATCTTAAATGTGATAATGCAAGTTCTGTCTTCAGCCTTGATAGAGCTGTGCTCCATGCTTTTGCTAGTCAATACCATTTCTTCTTGGTTATTAGATGTAATATGTTCATCAGGTTTTCTTTATCTTGATGAACATGTTTGTTCTCATGTAGACAACCAGTCTAAACCACACCTCTCTAGGAGCAGAAGACATTTGGGGGTACATTAAGAAAGGGAGTGAGCTTTAACTTTGGGAATATCTTTTTTTCAGTGTTCAATGTTTTAGTATCCACAGTTTGAAGCACACGCTGCCCTTAAGATCCCCACACACGATTCTGCCCTAACAGAAATAGCTTAGACCGTTTCTTCAGGCGTCACAGTACATTGGCTAAGTGAATTGCTCCCTCATCCCTAGATGCACGTAAATGATATTGATGTCATCGTTTGCCGTACAAAATTAAAGGCTCATCAATTTTGAAATGGACATTTTATTTTTGTAAATGCGCGGGCTAATTATCTGAGGTCTATTAACACTTCCCAGAGGGTTATAAACACTTAATTCTGCAAGCCACAGCAAGCGGGAGCATACCAGCCGAGCTAAATGTCTGGCGGAAAAAACTGGGGGGGAAATGTTGTCAGTCACAGTCCATAGTTTGATGGTGTTTTTCCTTGCTGCATCTCCACAGGAAATGGCTTCGTCAACCCCCGGGGCTCGCCGGGTCTCCTGGGCGCGGCGAGCGGCAACGGCCTGGGCAAAGTCATGCCCACCAAGTCTCCTCCGCCGCCCGGAGGCGGCATGGGGCTTGGGGCCCGCAAGCCCGACCTCCGGGTGGTTATCCCCCCATCCAGCAAGGGGATGATGCCCCCGCTGGTGAGTAGAGGCGGCACGCCCCCCCCCTCCTCACCGCTGCACACATCACACCCACAGCAGGGGGACCTGGGGAGACGGGGCGCCCCCAGGAGGGAGGAGGGTAAGGGGAGAGGAGAGATCCAATGGAGCAGCCAGGGAACAAAGTTTGCCCGCAGAGTGTTTTTATTTGGGGAGTTTTCTGACAGAAGTGGCTGCGTTACTGTGGAGTGAGTACGAGTTTATAGCTAGAGGTAGGACTCTGTTTATGCTGGAGTTAATAGGTAGGATTCTGTTCATACTAGAGTTTATAGCTACAGGTAGGATAATGTTAAGACTATAGTCTGTATACAAAGATGTTGGTGTATACTAGAGTTTATATACAGAGGTAGGATTCCAGTTTGCAGTTTACTGTAGGTGTAGGATTCATTCTATGTTTTGTTTGTAGACATGGATGTTGGATTCTAGTTATACTAGAAATGATAGACTGAGGGTAGGAATTGTGTTTATCATAGCGTAGAGGCAGGACTGTGTTCATACTAGAGTTCTGGTGTAGGATTCTGTTTGGAGTTTACGCTAGGTGTAGGATTCTGCTTCTACTTCATAACTAGGGGTAGGATTCTGTTTATAGAGTTTACATACAGGCCATGCTAGAGTTTCTACGTGGATGTGGGGTTCTGCTTTACACCCTGGGACACTCCATTTAGCTTCTTGTTTGTTGTGCTCTCCAAAAAGTGGCCCTCGGTGCTTCCCGTGAACACCAGCGCGGTTCTACGTTCTCCGGTGATTACTTACACGCCCGCTAACTGTTGACGGAGCCCAAAATAAAGAAAAAAGCTGCAGCCCAGGTGCCCCTAAATCGTACTCAATTATTCATATTGGAACGAGGCCCTTTCTAATTATAATAATTAAGGTGCAAAGAGCTCTGACCACACTCGGCACCTGAGGCGACAGCGCACTTGCTAAGCCATAAATCACACAGAGGGAAAATAAGAAGATAGATTCTGAGACCCCGGTTCAATCAGACGCAGCGCTCTCATGACGACCGGGGCTTTCCACCAGCTCAGCCAGCTCCCAAACACAATACAACCCCCCGGTCACAGTTGGGTGTTCCTCCCCGGGATCCTCATCCTCCGCCCCTCTCAGCCCAGAGGCCAAGGCATGCACATAAAGCATCGCCGTGTCTCAGCCCGGCCCACGCTATGCCGGAGACCCGGGCCGCGGGATTGGCTACGGCGGAAGGACAGCGGCGAGGTGTGAAACATGACGGGGTGCTGTAACCACAGAGAGGGAAGGGCTCCGCTCCGCCCACTGCTCCATCCCAGCTCCTCTCTAGTCTGCTCCTCTAGTCTCCACCGACTCCCCTGGTCTCCGTCCGCTCCTCCCCGCCCGCCCGCCCACGCTGCCCGGTCACCACAGAGCCGGCATTCCAGATGGGCGGAGGCCGCAGAAGGAGCAGGGGGGAGGAGGAGGAGGAGGAGGAGGTGGTGGTGGTGATGGCGGTGGGTGGTGCAGCAGTGTCAGGTCTGCAGGCAGCCTGTCATTAGGCCCATAATGGTATTAAATTAATCACATCTCGGTATGACAGAGTAGGGATGAAGACTTAATCAGGGGGGGCCCAGAGTGTGAGAGCCAGATAATATCTTGTCGCCCTTGTCCTGTCTTCTCCTGCTATTGATTGAGTGTGGGTATTAGGGCCGGGCGGCCTGGCCACCGCGTGTCCCGTAGCATGGAGGGAGAAGGGGAAAAGGAAGAAGAAAAGGAAGAAAGGAAAATGGCTTTCTGCTTCACCCTACAGCGAAGCACCTCAATAGGTGATGAACGGAGGGACCCGGTAGGCACTGCGTTAGGCGGTCGTTATCAACGCTATCGATACTGAGACATCCGTGAGCCGTCACGTCAACCGACGGAAGGTTGCATGTCGTTTGTCGGTGTTCAGAAATCAGTATGGATTTGACCAAACATAAATAAAAGGCTTCTGAACGGCTGAAGGACTAGCCTAAGTGGGATAAGTGCATAATTGGACACGTTCTACCCCAATTGTAGCTTGGAATAGCATTCATATACCCAGGTCACTGTGGAACACTGTGATGTTCTTATTCGTCGTGTGGGCCCCTTTCATAGGTTAGGTTGTTCTGAATGTAACACGTTCTCATTTCAAAATGAAATGCACAAAAAAAAAAAGAGAATCTTACGTCTGTGTCATTAGAGAGATAATCACGGCTGACCCGCTGGTGAGTTTGTCACCACACCCGCCTCATCTCAGGTGGGGTGCAGAAGCTCTGGCTGCCCTGTAACGGTGCGTCTTTTCTCTGTGTTCCTACCTTCTACTGAGAGCAGTCGGAGGAGGAGGAAATGGATTTGGTGAGTTTTTTTGTTTTTTGTGTTTTTAATGCCTGAACTGGAAGGCTGCGTGTGAACACACCGCTGGTGATCGCACGTGCTAGGCTAGCGGAAGGCAGCGCCTGAACCAGAGACTTGTCAACTCTTTATGGTGTGGGGGGTGGGGGGGAGTTGAGTTTGTCGCTGCATGTATTTGGAGTTGGCTTGTTAAAAAAAAATATGCCACAGCCTTTGGCACCCCACATTATCTCCTCACAAACTCATTGGTGTCAGGAGTGTGTGTGTGTGTGTGTGTGTGTGTGTGTGGGGGGGAGGGCCGCGGGGGGTGGGGTGTGTGACAGAAAGTGAAAAAGTTTGGTTTGAGCTGCACTACTCCACCTAAAAAAAATAGTTTATTACACAACGATAATGCTTTAAATATGGACCGAATAAGTTAGAGGCAAAGATGACCTCATCTTAAATGATGTCACCCTATGTGAGACTGGCGCTTGCGGAAATCATCTGGTGAGAGAGCTTCAGGACAATGCAAGGAAGCCCTCAAACAGATCATAATAGACGCCTCCACCGTGGCTCACATATGCAGCTGTGCAGATGTTTCTTGTATTTTCATTTGTTTGATTGAAGAGAAGAAGAAGAAGAAGCCATATTGCTTTCAGCTTGTCCTAAACCAAACAGTTGCTTGTGTCTGAAGGGTGTTTGGTCGGAATGTGCACAACTTGGACGGAGGCGATTCCTGCTGCATGGCCCTCTGCTGTGTAGTGGCACAGCGTTTCACTCGCATGATCACTGTCTGAATTAAACACCAAAGTTAGGATATGATGCAGAGTCATTTTGGCAATGTCACCTTCAACTCACATCGATTGCGAGAATGTACGTTTGATTTCTCACACAAGCATATTCTGCCGTTTTGTATGCTGTTCATGGGCATGTATTCATTTATTTCAGCCGTGTGGGTCCTTAAGGTCATACATGTTTGCAGATGAACTCTATGTATGATGTAAAACATTCAGCGACATTGAGTTTCACAGTTCCCTACTTTAAATAACGCCTAGCCAATTGCATGGAGTACAATGTGAAAAATACCCAACATTTTATTTTAAGGAATACTACAATCAAATCATGGTAAAAAGGAACATTGAGTGGCATTGTAGCATGCGGTCTAAAATGATCCATTCTAGATCAAATTGATTTCACTTTCTTCTTCAAGGCCTCTGTCAAAACAGACCTATTTGCTCCAAGTAAACATTGAATTGGATTCAGCTGTGGTGAAGCTGCTCTTCCATGGAACCACACCGCCACCTTGTGGCACAACTCAATCGTTTCCAGACAGCGTTTCAGCTATCAACACCAAAACAGCAATACTCTCAAGACATACACGAAAATTATCATTAGTTTGTAGCACACTTCTAAGTAACTGTTCAATGGATTACTGGGTGTATCTTGTCTATGTTATGTTGTCATGACTCATGCGCTCTGCCTCCTATCCCCCTGTGCCTCTGCAGAACACCCAGAGAATGAGCAGCTCCCAGTCCAGCCAGACGCTGGCCACGCCGGTGGTGTCTGTCACCACCCCCAGCCTCCCGCCTCAGGGCTTGGTGTACTCAGGCATGCCAACCGTTTACAACCCTGCCGGTGAGTGTGTGTGTGTGCGTGTGTGTGTGCGTGTGTGTGTGTGTGTGTGTGTGTGTGTGTGTGGTGTGTGTGTGTGTGTGTGTGTGTGTGCGCGTATGTGTGTGTGTCAAAGCGTGTGTGTGTCTGTGAGCGTGTGTGTGTCTTTTGAGCATGTGTGTGTCTGTTGAGCGTGTGTGTGTGTGTGTGTGTGTGTGTGTGAGCGTATGTGTGTCTGTGGAGCGTGTGTGTGTGTGTGTGTGGGTGTGTGTGTGTGTGTGTGCGTGTGTGGCCCCCTCCCAGGCATCCCGGCCCCCACGGTCTGTGTTATCACCCAGCGATGTGTTTTCTGTGCGGGGCCTTGAGAGCCCCTCAGTGTGTGTGTGGCTGACTGGCTGCCCTGCTCTGTTGTTCCAGAGTATTCCCTGAGCAGCGCCGAGCTCTCCTCCCTGCAGGGCTTCGGCTCTCCGGGGCTCTCGCTGGGCTCCATGTCGGCATGGCAACAGCACCAACTGGGCCAAGCAGCGCTTAGTTCTTTAGTGTAAGCACTGCACACTCTCGCACACACTCGCACACACACACACACACACACACGCACACACACACACCCCAGACTCCCCCACGGTTCATATGCTTATGTGACATATTTCCACACCTGCTCTCACGACAGCATCGCCTGTGTTCCACTTTCAAGGTTCAAAAGTCTTATTTTCACATCTCCTCCACAACGTCGCCTCCAAGTCACCGTCGGGGCCCTCTCCCTCTGGTGTGTTTCCTTACAGGGGCGGAGGCGGGCACCTCCCACAGGCCTCCAACCTCTCGCTCAACACCAGCCACAACATCAACATCAAGTCCGAGCCCATCTCCCCGCCCCGGGAGCGGGTGGCCCAGTCCGGCTTCCCCCAGCAGCAGCAGCAGCAGCAGCAGCAGCAGCAGCAGCAGCACCATCAGCACCACCACCACCAGGGCTCCAGCCGGCAGGACCTGGGCCGCTCCCCCGTAGACAGCCTCAGCTCTTCCTGCAGCTCGTACGACGGCAGCGACCGCGAGGACCACCGGCCCGACTACCACTCGGGCGCCACGGCGGTGGTGGTGGGGGGCGGCGGCGGCGGCGGCGGCGGGCTGGGCAGACCCCCCACCGGGCCCGAGGGCGGGGAGCACCCGTCGGTGAAGCGCATGCGGATGGACACGTGGGTGACATA
>JAOPUD010000162.1:16938733-16949392 GCA_027122715.1 Trisopterus minutus
GTGTGTGTGTGTGTGTGTGTGTGTGTGTGTGTGTGTGTGTGTGTGTGTGTGTGTGTGTGTGTGTGTGAGTATGTGTGCGTGCGTGCGTGCGTGTGTGTGTGTGTGTGTGTGTGTGTGTGTGCTACAGGGCTCTGTGTGGATGGAGAGTGCTGCGACCGTCACATTCCTGGGAGGACCATGGGAAAAATAAAAAAATAAGCAGATGCTTCCACTGGGAAAAAATAGAAAAATAACAAAACAAACAGCATCATAGTGTAGCAATTATGGCGGCTGAAAACTCCATACTTCTGGAGCCCAGCGTGTTCTCAGCGCGGCCCAGCGGCGCGCCCAGCATCCCACACAACAATCTCATTAGGTTAGCATACATCCTCCCTCTGATTCAGCCGCGGAGGAGTGAGCACAACAGCACCTGGTGTGCATGTGCACATCCATCCTGCCGTACACACACAGCTGGCCGCCGAGCTTATACATTATCCTCCACAAGAGCGTGAAATGCAGCCCGCCTCGCGTTTTACCTTTTAAGCTACACCTTTCCCTCTCTCCCCCTCTCTTTTTTGGATGGGGGGCGGGGGGGTTGTGCGATGTGAGAGGCAGGCTTATTAATCAAACTCAGAAGCGCTAATGCTAACACTCAGTCAAGTGAGCGGGTCGCGCTCGCCCGTCTGTGGCAGCAGGGGGCTTCGGCCGGCTGATTTGTCCTACGACATCTCCCTCCAGGAGGAAACACACAAATTCAGCCAAGGGTTTTTTTTTCCCTCTCCGGGCAGTGTTTTGCCGTCATGTCGCCCAACAAAATCAAACTCTGAAAAAACTGAAACGGAAAGAAAAACAGGGGGAAAAAAAATAAAAATCAACAAACCCATAATCCAAGCCTGAATGATTCAAAAATTATCTGGGAGACGGCAAACTCGCATTTCTCAGGGAGGAAGTATCATTCTAGTCATGAACTGAACATATGTCAGGGAAGTTTTGAAAAACAAACAGCTGGCTAGTTCAGAGAGAGGGAACTGCCAACTGAGCAAGAGGGATCTCTCTGTGAGTGTCACCGGCGGCAGCATGAGGCGGAACCAGAATGTTTGGGTTCCTACTGTACGAGGAGAGGAAGAAATGGGCTCCACTTGACAGCTTCAGGCTGACAAGTGCAACAGTGACACAAATTTATACACATCCTGCACTACCGTTTCACCCTCCGCTCAGAGTTATGATAAAATAAGAAAATTTTTATGTCTATTTGTTTTTATGAACATGCTGTGTGAATGAATTTCAATACATTAAATATTATTGTATAAAGGTATACATGCATAGTTGTGTGCATATCTATGTGTTTGTATTTCATATTCCATAAACAGGACTGGAATGCTAATTATTGGGCGTCACACAGCGTAAAGATTGCATCTGCACTTACTGTCAGTGTTCGGCGAACTAAATAAGCGTGGTATATATTTTGACAGTGTGTCGAATCACAACGTATTCAGGATGTAGCTGGAATAAACACTAGTAATGTTTACTAACAGTAAACGCTATCAGACTTTCAATTACACTATCAACGCTTTACGTTCCTGAAACTCTATACTGGTGGGAAAAATTGCAATGGTACTTGACAGCATATTTTCCTGGAATTTTCCACTGGTCTTGAATTCAAAAACTAAATCGACCTTTGTGTGCACCTCTTTTTAAACACGCTTTGAGGAGTGTACAATTGAATATAAAATATCTAAAATAAATATCAGGGCTTAACACAATGCTGTTAATCTCCTTACATTCACAATGTTAGCCATATGGTAGTCAATCCAACTGCAATCGTGACTGCTAGCCACAGTGGAGGATTTTACATGACCATAATACAACAAAAATAAGTTTGATAATGAATGTTGTTTTTCTTTCAAATTCCATACTAATGTTGATCCCTATTCCATTGGGAACAAACCATCTTGATGTCATCTTTGATTACTTTATTCCAAAAGAATTCCAGATGTTGCACTTCTTCCAGTCTTTCCTCCAGGGAATAGGAGAGATACATTTCTGACCCCAAATGCAATCATCTAGATGTGTAGTCTCCTGCAGACGTGCATTGAAGACCATGTAAGAAATTACAGCAGAGAAGATTTAGGAACTGCATTTCAAATAATGGTGGTTTATTCAAAAGAGTATGTTTTTGTTTGGAACTGAAATAAAAAGGTTATTGATGAAAAACCATATTGAAATAAGCCACAGGCAAAATTGGGTGGACCGTTTTTTTGGTCCAAAGTAGATTTGCCATGTCTGCATTACGCTCCTATGATAAATGACAGTTGGTTATTGATTAAATACACAGTATCGATGTTTCCACTGAGTCACACTTGCCGAGTCAGAGTGCACAAAGGGGACATACACTGTGTTAAAGAAAAAAAAGGGAAAACCCCATGTACAAGCATATGTAGCGGAGCAGGGCAGCAGCTCACATGGGTGATTCTGTAGCCCAGGGGAGAGCTTACATTGAAATGCTCTTTGACCATGAAGTGGCCCTGCGCTGTAATGGTGGTTAATGGCTGCGCGGTGCTGCAGCTTAGCCGAAGGGGACCGGGCCGTGTTCTGCTACATGTCTGCCTTCAGGTCTGCAGGTTCAGCGCAACGCGCCAAGCTGCGCAATACATTGGAGTTAGCTGGCACTACATGGAATATGTGATTAAGAACAATAGGCGTAGAGGATGATATGGTATATTGAGAGCAAAAACATTTTAATGCAGGACAAGTAAGCATTTAAGTTTGAAGAGGTTTTCTAGGTGAATGCTAGATGAAAACGAGCATGTTCCAGGAGAGGTGAAGCGTGTCTTCCCCTAACGTCAGTACCCTGGTTTAATTCAAAGAGCTTTCGTTTTGAAGGTATTTCACCAAACAATACACAATCCACCTATATGTACATGACTGTGTGAAACAGAAAGCATATGTTTAAACAGATCGTTGAGCCAAACCACTTAGGTACAGAGCCAACATTGACTCAAACATTGACGTACCTAAGTTCTACTGGCCACAAGCTGCACTCGCCTCAGGTTCAACTTAGCTGACATTTCAAAAAAAATAAAGACATGGTTCCAGGGCATCTTTGAACCTTGAACCACTGAACCACTGAACCACAGTGGACTAATCACTAGCGGTATGGACATGGCTATTCTATTGAAATGTCTCTGAATGACACAGTGCCCTAATCACTGTACGCTTTGAATGATCCCCCAGCTAAATTCTTCAAAGGGCAGGATGTGGGTATCAGGCTCTCAACACAACAGCGACATGTCAAATGTTAAAGGTGATCAAATGGGTCTGCTTTGGGAAGCTCATGTCTCTGCATTGCATATGACAGGGGGCAGGGGAGTAGGGTGTGTTGCAGCTGCACAGTCGATCTTTCCTTAAAGGTTATGATTATAAGGCTGGACATTTGACATACATACTTTTGAACTATGGCCTTGGCTCTTGTACGACACACAAAATGGGAGCGTACTTTATTTTTACTCAACCATATTTTAGTGAAGAATTATCTTTGTCAGTGTTTTGGTTTTGACAATGTGGCTCAATAAAACTAATATGTTGCATCTGCTAACCTAGTGTTTTAGTTGTCATTTGTATAGCTCTAGCTGTTATTCTGATTGGTTTAAATGAGGTCATATATCGTGATAAGGAATTGGTTATTAATCGCAGTGCAGTTCATGTTTTCTTGTCACATTCTTACCTTGAGTTCAAAGCATGTCTCCTTTCACATGCAAGTTCACTTGTTTATAGAAATATGCATGACTGTGTAGCGACAGACTTTACAGATTGAAGGTCTAAATTACATAAAGTGTCCTTGGATTGCAATTGGATGCAATCCAAGAGCCTGCCCTCGAATCTATCCTTGAAGTAATAGATTTGGGTATTTGATAAATAACTAATCTTTCAATAATAAAAAATATATATGAACATAAAAACAATATAGCACTTACCACACAAATGCACACACATACACAGATTAATGAGTGTTTACACAAACACACAGACTAACACACACACGCACGCACACACACACGCACACACACACACACACACGCACACACATGCTGTGCCATCATGTCCGCTCTGACCCGCGGGGCGTGGCCCACAGACGTCGGCGGGGAACTCTTTTTAATCAGGTTTGACGACGAGACGTGAGAAGGAAGTGAGTCATCCGCTGTGATGCAGAAAGTACACCAAGACAACTGAGGGATGAGCTCCAAACCTCTTCTGACAAAAGCCTTGTCTGTAGAAACTCCGGCGGACACAGTGACATGTGAGATACGGGGGTCAGCCATCAGTCACTGCTCGTCCATCCCATCCTGTTGCCATTTTGAATTTTGAGCACCGGGGAAATATTAACCTCCCTCACCCCTGAATGGCGTCCATGGCCAGCGTGGCGATGGGTGCAGCAGAATGACAGGCGCAGTATCAGTATTACTGTTGCGTGTCACTTTAATAAAGGCTCTCAGTCATATAAACCGTGCACTAAAACGGTACAAGCTTGTCACGGCGATGGACACATTGAGAGCACTTGGTAAAATGTGCTATCCTAATTGCCTCTTAGAAGTTGCATCCTGTACAGGGGTGGCTTGCCGTTTGTTTTGTAATGTTTTAAAGTCTTGAAAAATGATTCTAACAATAGTGCATTTCATTTTTTTCACCCGTTTAAACATCGTGCCCGCTTGCAAAGTAGAGTATGTCCTTTTCAACTCAAACACTTAGAAGTGTTAAATGCATCTTAGAATAGGTGCTCAATTCAACCATGTAATGCAACTATCTATGCAATACAGGACTCTAATGGGTTCCATATGATCCATGTAAACTGAGAGATTAACCTTGGTGTGTCATGGGCGCTTACGCAACTTGCGCTGACCTGCAGGTTCCTAAGATGGGGCTGTGTGCGATATCTTATGACCTCCACTGGGAGCTCACTGGTGTTACTTTACAACCAGCCCCCTTGTTAGTGGTTCAGATGACACAAAAAATACAGCCATTGACATTGTACAACTTTAACTAAGGTGTCGAAAAAAGTCTAAACATTGCAATGCTGTCATGATAAATGTTAATAATGATAAAGACCCTTGGGTGACCAAATAAAGTTGCCATTTACAAATGCCCTGATCCTATATTATTTTCACAGGGTAATTTACCTGTATTTCATGTCATGGGCCCTTTTATCTAAAGCCACTTCCGAGGTCCTAAATTGTATCTCAACTTGCTCAAGGTTTCTGAAAATGGGGATGAAACCCAGCACCTTTAGGTTGGGAGTCGAATCCCCAAGTAGCCCCTACACCATCCTGTCTAAGAACGGTTGGAGATAGTTTCCTTCCCTCTTTATCCAGTGAACTCAGTTACAAACAGGGGTGTGAGTACCCCGCATTGAGGAGCAGCCTACAGAGAGCTCCACTCTTGAACTGCGCCCCAACAGAAAAATCCAGCAGCCAGCTTCGACTGAAGCCACAAATGAGATCACAGGGGGGGGTATGTCTGTGCAAGGTCAACTGGGAGACAAGACGCAACATGTTGGCAGGACTCCTTCCTTCTGCACGGAGCACTTGAAACCCGCTGAAACCCATTTATGCAAAGAGATGATGGAAAAGTAAATTTGTAATGTAATCACGATGAAATGCTGGGATCTGCATCACTGGGGTTGGAGGGAACCGGTGTCAAGAGAGAAGGGGTAAGGGGCACAGCATGGGGGGATGGTAATCATATGTGTCAACTAGGCACAGCCAGCTCTCACATATCCAAGAACGTAGCCTGAGACACTACTGAATACACTATGGGGATTTTATGTCCGGCATTTTTTATCCTTAAATTTAAAATCATATAATATTAAAGATTTAATCCTTAAAGTATGGGGGTTGGCAGATACTGTTGTTGGTTATTTCTGTAAATCCACTTCTACTATTTGCATTTGTATCATACACTGACCTATGTCCAAACCCCCAGATTCGACGCAGAAGTTTAAGCTTAAAACAAAAGGACAGCCATTAGATGGCCTGTCACAGAATATAGTGGTCTGGCCGGGGCCCTGTGCCTGCTGGCTGTGTCCTTTGCAGCGCCCCGGTTTGCTCTGTGAGACTGCCAGGACATTGAGCCTGACACATCAGAACTGCTGCTCGCTTGGTGCCCTCTTTCATTCCCACTATCACAGAGTCAAAGCCCGGAGAGACAAAGCTGTCCAGAGACTAAGCACCGCTGGGCCCTGACTGGGCCAAGATCCGATCAAGCCTGGAGGACGGGGTCACCCTCTTCCCTGACTTCAACTTGCTATGATCTCTGAACCAATTCAAAAAAGGGCCCCTGACTTGATTCGAACAGACAGCCACCCCCCCCCTCCCCCCCTGAAAGCTGCCTTTGGTTTGGCTTCTGTAGCCTAGAAGGGAAAGAGCGGGGTCAGGCCCACTGCAGAGAGCTCCAGCTAGGCCAGTGATGTAGCAGGGCTGGTGGAGGGATGCTGATAGCCAGGCTCCAGGTGTAGACGGCACTGTGTTTTATGTGTGGCCTCAATAGATCATATCAGCCAGGCGACTGCAGGCATTTCAAATGGGGGAGATCACCCTAAAACATTGTCATCCAAAATTCTAAGTTTCATTAGTAAAGGTCATTTTCAGCGACAGGGAATGCCCAGTGGATGGCCAATATACTAATGTCACCTGTGCATAAAAGCAGAGTGTAAAATGAGGCTTTGAGATATGAGACATGATGCTTAAAGCGCTGAACTTGAATGTAATAGTATCCATTGTTACACATGTAGCACAGCAGGCCACAGGTTTTGTTGGTTGGGCAGCAGGAGATTGAGACTGTAATTGTACTGTCTCTCAGAGCAGTAATGAGTAGACTCATCAAAAATCGTTGTAAGACAAATTACAATTAAAAGTGAACCTTTAAAAATAAAACCTCCACTCAAAGTACCACAGGCCACATTTGGTTTTGCGTGCCACGGCGACAGTTAACTAACCATGACTTCTCAGGGCTGCATACTGTGTGGTGAAGTGATCAATGCCGACACCCCCCACGGGGACCCTGGGACGAATGCAACACTGAAAACCAGCTGGGGTCAGGGGTCACCAGAGGGGATGCAAAGATCCAAGTCTCATCCCATTGTGCGACACATTGCCTTTTGCCTGTACACCCCAAAGGCTTAGTGTCGGTGTTAACACTTCAAACACTCAATATCTCCACAAAAACACAAAGGACCCCACCACTGCTGCCATACGCCGTCCCTTTCTAGCAGGAACAAAGATATGGATCCATCCCAAAGGTCACTGCCAGTTGAAGTTTCAATGATTAAGCAATGCTTTGTTGTTTGACTTTTTCCCCCGTAGGAATATCTGGTTTTGGGGGGAGAGCCAATTGAGTTGGTTGTCCGATATTATTATAGAAAATGACTGCATCTAAAAAAATGCATGTTAGCTTTAAAACACAAATACAGTATATGTTCTAAAACTATAATTCAGTTATAAGTGTTAACCAGCTTAATGATAATACAAATGTGTAATAATGACAAACGATGACACCCGATAATCATACCAAACTGTATTGGGTGAGTGGGACACTATATCACACACACGTACACGCCCTAGTGATGGTGTAAGCGTATGTACAGGACAGATAATGAAACACATAGTATTGACACCAGAGGAGGGAGTCTCACTCTTTGTTGTGAATCTTCCATCTACAGTGTGGGCGCCACGTGCCTAGACCCCTGCACACGGACTAACTACAACAGAGCCTTGGATTGGATTCCCCTCATTATTGGCAATCAATCGGGGCCACCCTCCCATCCTGGCGTGGATGTGATCTGCAGGGGAGATCTGGTTTCAGTGGACTGTGCTTCTACACCTCAAGTGGTGATAAAAACACCTTGTTTCATAGGTCAATGATAACCCTATTTGCATTTTTCGTGCTGAGACTATTCTTAGCTGAGCACACATTGAAAGGAGCCTTCCATATTTATGATGCCAATGTGCATTGTTTTCCTCTTCTCATGTACAAGCAGTCCAGTGGAAAAAAAAGATGAAAAGAAACATTAAACAAGTTATGTAAAAAACTAAACTAAACTAAATGTACTGTATATCATTGTTTGTTTGAGTGTGTTGTGCACACAGAGTTCCATTCGGGAGTAGAACGCACCACAGACAGCCTTTTAAGGAGAAAGGTTTCGTTTTATGCCTGCCGTGAATATCTAGCCAGGCATCTCGTCTGGTCAGAAGCAAAATGGGACTAATTTCAAAGCTTAGCATATTTTGTTAAATTTTGCAGCAATAGACTAGGAATCAACGTGTTTTATTTTTTTTAGATGCTTCACACCACAGAGTGAATAGTTACAGGTACAGTAGGTCTAGTGTGGGATCTACACGTTGATCTCCTTTGATGTGTCCATGATGTTGTTATGATTTACAATAATGTGGATCTTCTTACTGGATACTGTATACTTCTTAATCCATCCAAGTGAGATCCTGGCTCTTACAAATATACGTACATTGGAAAAACAAATATTGATAACTTTATGAAGATGAAGATGATGATAGAATTTATTGTCGTCATTACACATGTTACAGAGCAACAGAGCAACGAAATTCCCAGTAACAACTCCGTCCAAGAAACATAAAAGACTTTGTGGGGAGACAGGACGGAGAGAATGATAGAAGGGTTAGTTAGAATATGTATTTCGATATTCATAAACAGATGATTATGGAATATATATACTGCATATATCTTTTGCTGATTTAGCTGATCAGGGATAACGGTAATGGAGGTGGAAATATATCTTATCTTAAACAGCAGCAGTTAAGCGGCGACGCGCTGCAAAATGCTAACTCCATTTTACCATCATGTTTGCATATAATCTGAATATCATTCGGCCTCCAAGCGAAAAGAAGGGGGAAATCATGGATGAACCATCAAATGCGAAAGAGGTAGAGAGCAGAAGAATGTTATAATGGGGTGCTTTGGTGAAAGGATTCAAGGATTTAACAATCCCACATCCTCTCAGCTTGTCCTTCATCTCTAATAATCAAGCTTGGCCACAAAATATCCCACTGGATAGAGGGTGGGGGATGAAGAAAAAAAGGAAAAGTGTGTTGTCTGTCCGCCGCTCACTCATCTTAAGTCTGCCAGTCTTGGGTGCTCCTCTTGAAGTCCTCTGTCACATTTATGACTTCAAACAGTAGGCAGAGACATTTTTTAACCAACTGCCATGTCTTTAAAGCCAGATTTATTTTCTGTATGACATTAGCATAAGATGAAGGAGGGTGTGTGCAGTGCAAAGCCGTCCCTGAGGAGGCTGGACCACAGACTCTGTGAACTTGTTTGTTGTCGCCACCAAAGGGCACTGATACAAGCTAACCATTTCCAGTTTCAGGTGAATTAGAGTAACTACACCTGGTAAATAGCCAGCCAAGATGCCACATGACATCTTGTAGCACCAAAGACAGTAAACCATAACAACAATGTAAAAACATTTTAATACGAAGTATTATGCATTGCTGTAACCCTTTTACAATAAGGTATTTCTTAAAGGATTTCTTAGACATCGAAGAAAGCTATAATATTAATTAAAAAAAAAAAGTTGTAAAAAAATGTAAAGGCCTGTATGCGCTGTATTGTTGTGCCAGTAGGCTACGCCTATAATGAAACGTGTAACAGACATATACCGTCGTGGGAAGCGACTGTTATGTAGAAGCTGAGCCATGTGGAAGGGCCACACAGTTCAACCAGAGGGCTGACCACCAGTGACTGACCTCACCGCCGCTCCACGGTCAGGGGGAGGTCGATCGCGAGACCACCTCTCGCAGGCTCGCACACGTTACCTCGTGCGCGCGCTCCGTTGTCTGTTCACGCGCGCGTTGAGGTAGTAGGGCTATTCCAGGTAAACTACTTCTTAAAATAAGGATAAAAAGCACCTATTGAATGTCCGTACAAATAGGCTGTCCGTGGCAGCGGCCGTTGCCGCAGTATGGCCTCGTTCAATTATATTGGTATGTTTATGTTAAATAACTTGTAGTGAAACATAGCATATTTTTATGAAGTCCAAGATGGTCGAAAGTGACACACTTCTAAATGTTGCACAATGAGCTCAACGCATTGGGATTGCACCGTCGACGGAAGTGAAAGTAAAACTTCTAAGCAACTTAAACACGTAAACATTGCATATAAACACGCTGGGTAAAATCGTGAGACGTTACAACAAGGCAAGTGTTTTTCATGGCAGTATTAATGGGTGTTTGTGGAGGAGGCTGAAGGAGGCTGGGGCGGTGCCGGCCACTAAGGGGCGCCGTAGCCCGCGTTTTAAATAGACGTGCTCTCTCCCCGCAGCAAGCTGGAGGCCAATCTGTTCCCTGACACCGTTTGGGTTACAGTGACAAGGGCCGTGTCTGAGCCACGACTTGAGAAAGATAATATTACAGGTAGGTGCAAGCCACAGACCATGTCACTATCGATAGACAAATTAAGCATTGCACCCAAGATCGTAACCCAGAAGTTCTTGTTTAATCGGGTCACCATGCTCGTTTTCACCAGTGAGTGGTAATGACTGGTGCAAGAAATACATTAGTACCAGCATGTGATGTGTTCGGGATAGTGTTCAGGCTCAACACTATATATAATTAAATACACACACGCACGCCACGCACCCACACACACACACCC
>JAOPUD010000162.1:16981230-16993223 GCA_027122715.1 Trisopterus minutus
GTTTGGGTTAGGGTGAGAGAGGGTTGGTTAGGGGTGGGGGGAGAGGGTTAGAGCGACGGTTGGGGCCCCAGACCCTGATCAGCAGCCAATCCTCAGCAGACCCTCCCCTGCCCTGCCACCCATCCAGTGGTCTCCTAGAGACCGGCCTGCCCACCGCTGGTTGGCCCATATGTTTGGGCTGCACACAAGGTGGTTTCTGGGATACTGTGGTTGCTAATTATAAATTTAATTTGCATTTTAATTAGAATGGTGGAAAATTAAAGCCTGCCAGCTGGAGAATGAAAAAAAAAAACGTGCTTTCTCTCCCTCCTTCTTCGCTCCTTGTTCCTCGTCTAGTTTAAAAATAAGCGGTACACTGTCCCGTAGCAATTTGCAATAGCAGTGCACCAGTGTCTAGTGTCTCTTTAAACAGGCCCTGTCCCTCTTTATTAGGATAATAGTTTGTGCGTATTATAATTATTAAGGAGCAATTTTCGTAGTTTAGGGTTTTATTGGGTTTGATTATCATGTCAATCACCATACTCATTTATAAATGTACTCAACAATTTGTTTTGGCTATGGGACAGCTCAAGTTACCTTTGGATGAATTGAGTAGTTCGATTTTATTTGTGTGCCTTTCCTAACATCCCTTGCACTGTGGTCCAAAAACAGGCTCACACGTCTTTCCGAGGTGCTCAGTGGCCTTCCTATGGACATGCTAGCAGGTAGGACATTAGCATGTTTGGGCTGGTAATATCTTTCAGGGTCGGTCATTATTTTCCAATCTCCATAATTCGTCCCGTAGCCTACGCTGTTCCTCCACGGTCATTCTCATTCCCTCTTTCACCTCCCACGGGCGTCCTTGCCCAATAATTGTCATTAATTGATTGACAGCTCCGATAGACCCAACTAACCCCGGTTCTGCTCTCATGTCTGTGTTTTAAATGAGAGCTTGTACATTCCCTGACCTTGTCTTCCCATCAGCTGTCAGCGGACAGGGCTATCCTGAGGAGTTCTTACCTAACGCAGGGCCGGCTATGCTCAGTACTAAGCTAAGTATTTGATGATTGTTGGGTTGGGCTACTTTCACGTTTTGATTGTTTAGATGTCAACACAAATAAAAGCTAAAAGATGAAGTTTAGTCCTTTGAATGGACGGATCTTAATGATGAAGTAGTTTGTGTAATATGGTGGTCTTCCATGGATCCCTTTTATGTTTTGATTCGTTAAGAGTTTTTTTAGAGTTTGAGTTAATAGTTTGAGTTAAGCTTCACATCAGCTTTCAATTGAAGTCCTTCTTCCTCAGAATGGGTAGCCATCTCTTCTCTTAACAGTCGATGATAGTGACACCAATACACCTGCATTCTAAATGAGACCAGACATTTTTACAATTTTGTCCTAATAGTTAAATAGGATAACCCCACCAATGCATGCAGTGTAATCCTGTAAAACAATCGTGCAGTACTCTCAGCCGCCCCATGTAGGTACTCAATGCATGCAGTGTAATACTGTAAAACAAACAGGCAGTACTCTGAGCTGCCCCACGTAGGTACTAAATGCATGCAATGTCACTGCCATTATTCCAGGTTGTTTTGGTTTGGGAGGCTGCCAATCCCAGTTTTGCACCTCTTTGCACGCCCAGTTTGATGTGGTGTGAAAAACATTCAGACACAGACACACGCCCTCATTAGCATGCATTCAGTGGAGCCATGCAGCACACCCTCCCGGCTCTGAGGGTGGCATTTGGCATGGGCCACACCTGGCACAAGTCCTTGTCTTTTTCCCTGTTCCCGTACTATTAATCATATTAAGTTTCCCTTTGAGAAGCAACAAACAGCCTATTCTAAGCTAGAAGTGTTTTCTTTCATGAAATCACATGGAATGATGAAATTAAATGATACAAGCCCAGTTGTTATAATAGTAAATATAATACATGGTCGATGACTAGGCGTCATTTATGTGAATTATTGACTTGAGAGTCAATGGTAACATTGTAACATTGATGCTCCAGTCAATAATTGTAAGGCACTAACACTATCAATAGACATACCATTAAATATTGTATGTGATATAGTGTATTGATGGCAGCCTCTCTACACAGCATTGATTCAACTAATAAATAAACAACTATTAATAAGATATCCATAAGACAGGAGTCCATTCAAAAAGTGGCACTCAGACATTGAATCTGGCAGGAGCAGGTTTCTCACTAGGAGACAAGGCCAGTCAGCCCGGCCTGCAGCACACAGTAGCTTGGCAAGACGTAGATACACATTCTCCACATTCTTGTCATTTCATTTTTTCTGCTGCACTGTACCACAATGTCTGCTGAATGCATTTGTGGCATTCCTTTACCTGAGGAATTACTTTTTCCTGAAATTAGGAATTGTTTACATTTTGGTTAAGGTCATCACTGTACTAACGTGTTTGTTAGCAACATATTAATTATATGAGTATGGAGAGGGCTTGACAAAATACATTCCTCCATCTAAAAGAAGAAAAGCTGGCCCAGCATTTGGCTATTGAAGAGCACTTTTTTAAGTTTATCTTTGTCACTTGTCAAATATTTGAGTCTATGAAGTGGTTTGATGAGGTGCAGGGACAGATATTTGAAAGGATTTTAACTCATTTGAGCAATTACATGCTTAACTGACCCAAGATAATCTGTCATCCAGAGCTTATATCTCCGCCTGGCCCTCTCCGTTCCTATTCCCACTCCCTCAGAGCCTCCTGCCCGGCACAAGAGAAGCTTAGAATGGTGGGATTTAGAGCACAAAAGCTCATCCTGAATGGACTGAAGGCCTCACAGAAAATTAATTGCTTCTAACAAACAGCATGACTGCAAGTATGTTTTGTGTGTCCTTCTTATCAGCCGCTCGAGGTAGGAGTTGGACGATAGGTCCGAGCAAGGGACGGCAAAAGATTCAGAGATGTGCTTTAGTTTCTATTCCTGTTTGATTTCTTCCTCTTTTTTTTTATTACAATCACAGAAGGTCAGATGTACTGCTAAAATAAAAATTGTTAGTACCTTTGTAATCATTAGTAGTAGGTTCCACTCTTTAAAGCTGCACAAATATTATATAGTCCAGCAATAAACAGCACGTACACACTGCTCAGCACAGTATATTTCTCAACATATGTACAAAAAATGCAAAAGCAACAACGAATTGCATGTCGGTAACAATTAACTGTAAAGTGGGCAATTGGAAAGCTTTCAGGAAAGCATTAGTGAAGGCAGTTATGGGGTTTGCTTTTCTGTGGGTGTGTGGCATATTTGCCCTAGATCTGTTCTCTGCTTGCTCCCACTCCCACATGTCACCATTCTGTCTGCCACCACCAGTGTGGCATCTATCATCCACCACAGACGCCACGGCACGCCACAAAAGGAGGCTGGAACGTGCACAAAGACATTTGCATTTTTGCATCTCATTACGCTTATAATTGCGTGCCAGTGGAAGCCGGCTCTCTGTCCATTATCTCGCGTAATTTTATCAGTGACGTTTGAAATTCATGTTTAAATGTCAATTATTGACTACAAAGAAGGGAGTGACCTTTTGGAAGTCATCTCTCCCCGGTTCTTTTTGGTGCTCCCTCCATCTCCCGCGCTGTCTCCTTCTATTCTCCCGCTCTCTCTCATTCCATCCCCGTCTGTCTTCCTCTTCATCCTTCTGCTCGTCCGCCGTCATGTGTTCCGGTTGCTTCAGTGGCATTCGGCTCAGCGCCGACCCATCGGGACGCGGGCAAAGCTAAATGACAATATACACACAGTGTAGCTCATAAACCCTCAGGTCTGGCCAACCTTTAAATGTTAAACCAGTGTCATGGGTGTCACGTTCTCAATATCTCTTCATAAAAGCTAATGTGAAGTCGACTCTTTTAAGAGTTCAAGAACATGAACTAATGTCCAACTTCATCAGACGTTGGTTCTTGTTTTTGAACCCCCCCCCCCCCCCCCAACTCAGCTTGTGGTTCTGAAGACCAGCTGCATCCATTATTCAGTTTATAGTCAGACTTCACTAGGGTTTTCTCTGCATGTCCATGTACGACATGTATTGATGCAGTGTACTGAAGAAGTGGAGACTTGGAGGAGACTGTGAGTCTTTTAGTAGCATGCACCATATGGAGAAGACACTGTATGTAGGGCCCCGAAAGATCAAGCGGCACCTCAAAACGAAGCCTCTGCTAACAGGTTACAACCGTTGTTACACACGTTTCACAACGGTTGGTTCCAACATCCATTTTGTGCACGTTTGTTTACTGCCAGTTGTCAATTTCCTTGTTTGTAAACGTTCATTCCACAAGCATTTGTAGCATACAAATTAGGGAAGTGAAAGTATTGATTGTTTTCTTACCGCTGTGTGAAAGCAGGGGTTTTCCGGTAAACCGCCATTAAAAAAAAGTGTTATACCAAACACTCACCTCGAAAATGAAGTGTTGTCTGTGAGTGCTACTGGGTTGATGACTTATACCGTCCAATCAGGGACTGTGTCCTGGTTGATGACTTATACCGGCCAATCAGGGACTGTTTTGTGATTGATGACTTATACCGGCCAATCAGGGACTGTTTTGTGGTTGATGACTTATACCGGCCAATCAGGGACTGTTTCGTGGTTGATGACTTATACCGGCCGATCAGGGACTGTGTCCTGGTTGATGACTTATTCTGGCCAATAAGGGACTGTTTCGTGGTTGATGACATATACCGGCCATTCAGGGACTGTTTCGTGGTCAATGACGAATACCGGCCAATCAGGGACTGGCCGCCGCTGGCAAACACAATTAGTCTCTCCCGAAGAAACAAGCGGCTAAAGTTAATACACGTAGAGTTCAGTCAGCCAAAATTGCAGTTATTTAAGAAATAAAATCAGTAACAACCATCAAACAAGAACCACAGTCGGCAATAGTGGATCTTCTGGGCATAAGTATGTCTTTTGCCCTTCTGAACGGCGCACCATGAATACGTCACATGATTTGTAATGCTGATTGGCTGAAGGAGGTTGTCAGTCAAGGCAGGTACTCCCGCCCCCTCAATGTGGTTGGCTAGAGGTCAAGACTGATCCGTGTGGCGAAACAAAATGTAAGGTCACGTGATCACGATGGTCTCTAGGTGACGATTTTGAAGTCACTACATGAGCTTGAAGTCAAATGAACATAAGGACATCCATGTGAGCGGACATGATTCATAATAATACGGACGCTGTTGCTGTCCCCGTCCCTGTATTTTCCTTACCATGGAGAAGACTCAATGTGTAACACACCGTAGTGTGGTGTAACAGCGTTATATTGCTGTGACACAACACAACAGTATAGAATAGGCCTACACATGATGACGGCAACAGAATGAACAAGCATGTAATGAGAAACTATCATCTCTCAGTGTATCAAACTACTTACACCTCCCAATAAGTGAAGCTCAGCCCACCAGGATGCATAACATCTGATTTGATCTGGGAAGGAACAGCTTCCTATTAGCATCCCCTCCTTATACGTATGACAGTAATTGCAGTCTTACTCTCTTCCTGTTGTCTTGCTCTACTTTAAATACATTTTGAACATTTACCTCATATTGTCGGGCTATTAGGAGGTATTATCGTCTCGGGGGTATCACATAAATCACTTAGGTTACGTTATTAATTAAATCAAAATAAGTGTGCACCACATAATTTATTCTATCCAAATACCACGGGATTGCCCACCACAAATAATGGCTAAGTCTGACATTTTAAAACCTTAACAAATAACTTAAGGTATTTCACTTGGCTTTTTTGCAGTTAAAGACCATCTATTTTTACCCTTACCCTACTCTTGTAATGTAATTATATTTTATGAAACGTGAGGCATGTTGATGTGTTAGCAACACTAACACATTGTGCACCAATACAGTGTTGAGTGTTGTATTCACCCATGGTAGTTCAATGTACTGACACCAGCGAACCACCAAGTCCAACCAAAGGGGCGTATTTCATTACGTAATTTGCAACCTATTCTTCTCAGGAATCGTAAGAATATATACTGGAAACCAAATATTCATCCAATGGTCAAAATAACACTTAAAAAAAAATGTGTTTCACTGATTTCCATCCCCCTTTTGTGTGTTGGAGCAACGACTGGTGATCCTCCTCGCTGATGCGCCCATCGGTAATTAAGCGAGTGCTCTGTAGCGGCAGGCCAGCGCTGACGATGAGCAACTGTATGACCCGGGCATATGACAGCATGAACTTCCCTGGCCCCTGGCTCTCACCCGGCCCTCAGTGGAATAACACTTGATCCATTCGCTGGTGGAAGCTTTCTCCACGCCCTCCACCTCCCCCTCCTCCTCCTCCCCCTCCTCCTGCTTCTTCTCCTCCCCTTTTTATGGCCCGTGGGCATGTGAGGACCTGGAGCCAGCCGTGCTTATCTGACCCTAACCTTGGCGTATGCTGACCTTGACCTGCACCTCACCCCCTTCCCTCTTCCTCAGGGCTACATCTGTTCCCTTCCCCAGGACACCCAAGTAGTTAGTGAAATTGAAACATCACCTTGGGGTTCCATTTGTTTTCCTCCGGAGGGGTGGGGCCAGGGTTGTCATTAGTGACTGAACTTGATCCTGCGCTCCTCCGCTCTTAAATTGGTGCTCTCTCTCTCTCTCTCTCTCTCTCTCTCTCTCTCTCTCTCTCTCTCTCTCTCCCTCTCTCTCTCTCTCTCTCTCTCTCTCTCTCTCTCTCTCTCTCTCTCTCTCTCTCCCTCTCTCTCTCTCTCTCTCTCCCTCTCTCTCTCTCTCTGCATGTGGAAGAGGGGCCTGCGTCCATCCGCTGCATGCGATGAAAGTGGTAGCACAAGTAATGACAGTGAAATGCATGCCATGGAACCAAGTCCCCACATTAGCCGCTTTATCTTCCTTTTCTGCTGTCCTATACCATCGTGTTGAATGCACTTGTCCAAAGATTTTGTTTTTGTTTGTACAAAGTGAATGAACGTTCATAATAATTGCTGTTCTGCAACAGAAATGGGCGTACCTTGATGTATGTAGCATGTGGTTGTTGGAGGTAAACTGTAGTTTTAAAAATACTAGCATCTAGATGACAATATAAGGAGAGCATAAAGATGTATCTGTTACAATATTTACAACAATTATAACTTGTTTCAAACACACACAGCCAATACTGTTGTGTAGCTCCCTTGTCCCTCTGCACATTGAATTGGGTGTACCTTCATCCACACTAGTCTATGCTGCAGATAATATCTTGATTGTGCTGCCCTTTATTATTCCTGCCTCATTTTTTAGCAGTTCTGTGATTTAGATGACCTTTTTGGAACTTTCTTCCTCCCTTTTCATTTTCTCCCAGAGACAGACTCCCTCTCTCTCCGACACGACTGAGGAAGACAATGCCCATATTAATATGTATGAGGACACATAGACAATGTCAGGTTTTAATGGATAATACATTAATGAATTCCCATTGATTGTTAACTCTGCATTCTCTATGAATTTCGCCTCTGACAGAACGCCGTCACTGTTGATAATGATAATATTAGAATAAATCATAAAAGTGATTGTGGTGGTTCATCTCCCTCTTACAGATCAAGAGATCAAATTTGGGACAGACATCATGCAAGAGAAATGTGTTTGGGAAATAAAGGGTCTGGGAAGGAGAGACAAAGGCAGGATCATGTTCACCCAGCATGAGAAAATGGACGCTCCATCTCTATCAAAGTCGTGGTATCCGATCACTCTGGAGCCATGGGAGAGGCTAAAGGTTAGAGCTCTGAAACATAGCATTGATCCTAACACCTGACAGCATTACACTTCCCTCTCCCTTCCTGTCCGCTTGTCCTCTTGGAAACTCATTGAGGAACTTGGATCTTGGATTCGATGGGATTAATTTTTCGTATTTCCAAAGCAATGTTTGAAATAAAAAACAACAAAGAAGCAAACACATTATTATTACGTATAATGATAATTTTTTGTTAATTCTGTCTTTATCATTAAGTTGTTGGGTTCTTTGTCCTTTGGAGAGTAAAATGGAAGGTGTTGTCAACAAGCAATGCATATCATAAATCAGAGCTAACTGACTGAATGAATATCCACCCACGTTCTAAGGCAGGGCGGTGGTATTGGTATGGTCAATGTGACCTTACTCCACACCCTTTCAGATTAGGTGCAGCGCATAGAAAATTGCGCTCTTGCTGCAGTCCATAAATCATATCGAGGCATTTTTTCCCTTTAAAGAGGTATGTAAATACCAGTGTACTAGCTAGGTAAACAACACTAACCCTGATACAAATGGCTTGAAAATTGAAGAAAAGCACCTTATTTTTC
Source organism: Trisopterus minutus (assembly GCA_027122715.1). Taxonomy (NCBI): domain Eukaryota; kingdom Metazoa; phylum Chordata; class Actinopteri; order Gadiformes; family Gadidae; genus Trisopterus; species Trisopterus minutus. The sequence continues at coordinate 16,989,508 of JAOPUD010000162.1, forward strand.
AGCTGAAATTGCTTTTGAAACCCAGTCCTCGCGCATGGGAAGAAAGAGCCATGAAATGATTTGTGCTGGGGAATAGAAAATAGGTTGATGATAACCACACTCGACACAGTTCCTGTGTTGGGTAGTTCTTGCAATGATCAAAGATATCATTGTTGTACATTATTTCACCCATGTGGACCCTGAATGCACATGTATCTAAAGTGACATCTACCCCCGTGCCCCATACATTCTGCTCTAGAGGATAAAGGCCCTCTACCCCCAAACAGCTTGGGCCAGGTTCAACCAATCGGTCACCATGTCGCCACACCAGCTTTCTCTCTAGCGTGCCCTAGTCAATGTGCAGCAAGCAACGCTCACTCATCAGCTCCAGATAATGAATGCACAAATATTCGTCTTAAATCTATTCGATTCGGTATGAAAACCATTTCCGATTACATTCGTTCAAATTCATGATCAATTGTACATTTGGTCTGCTCAGACCCTGTCGTTCCTTTTCGCTGGGGTTCGCAGCGTTTATAGCAAATAAGGGGGCCTTCTGCTCTTCGACCTGGTCGCCTCAGTCCCTCCATCACCTCTCTTGGCACCAAACGGAGGCAAAAAAGGCTATTCATCTGGTCACTATACTGAGCCAGCCCTTATCTTTTGGCTCCTGTTTATATCCTCAAAGACAAATCCAAATCATATATACATAGGGGTGGTGTCTTTTTCTTACTGGCCTGTTTGGCATAGGAGCAACACTTTAAATGTCATGCTACCTGTCCACATGAATAATGCAGGACAAGGCCTGTGGCTGTGGAAGATAGAGCAGCATCCCGCCATCTCTTACAACCTGCTGCTGCCAGTGGTGTCCCCGTGACGGTGGTATCACGGTGGACGGATGCAGTGGTTTGGCAGCCCAGGGCGGCCGACTGCTGAAGAGCAGGTCCCGTCAAGTTCTAAGCAGACTGGATGGGCACCATCGTGCAGCAAACTGTTTATTTCATCGCAGTAGACCATTGATGCCTGCAGTAGAAACTCCTGTTATCTAATCAAACAGCACTGGTCAGTGACGATGCCAAGTCCGAAATCCACCAGCCGCAGGGGAACGGAGGGGGTGGGTGGGTGAGGGGGGTGCAGATTAACTGCTGCAATGCCAATGTCCTACATTCAAAGCCTTCCTCCTAAGATCTGTTTTTCTGTTAATGTTAAAGTACAGCTATGCCCAGGAGCAAACACAAATACGAACAGAAGCGCGGACATACAGCCTAAAGTATGCAGCCTTTCATCGGACTATCACAAAAACAGCACAGCTTGCGTGAACACGACCCGGTATATTCCAACACTGCTGGTGTCCCTTTTCCCACTATAATAACTCTCAAAAAGCTGTACCTTCGCCAGAGATCACGGTAGCATGCATAGTCACAAAGCACACCTAGCACAAAGAGAACAGAGAAACAGTGCTGATCATTCATTAAAAGGTCTCCTTCCTGTGGCTCGCCGAAAGCCTTAATAAGACCATATTTTCAAGAATTACCCTGCTGTGTGGGTGTACATTATTATGACCAATGAAGCAGAAGCGCTCGTGTATGCGAGTAAAAAGGCTCTGGGCACTTTTATAATATTTATATTACAGTCTGGCGTGGAGGTAATGATACCAGGGAGCTGACGGAATTCTCCACCCAGCTGGACACGTTAATTGAGAAGGCAGGATTTAAAGGCAAAGTTCACCGTTGTGCAGATGGCGGGACAATGCAAGTGGGCAGCCCTGGGTCAGTGTCGGTTCCAAGCCGTAACTTAATGGCAGCTCTTTTTGTAATATCTTTTTTTCCCCTCCAATGTTTGACACCTTTGCTGTCCCTGAGGTCTGAAGCCGCCGGTGAGGTCTTTACCTCGACGCCCTCAAAGACAGCAATATGTTAGAGTTCATAGCGTCGGAAAATAACCAACTTTGACAGAAGCTTCTTGGAGCGTTCGTGTGTGTCTGTGTGTGTGTGTGTGTGTGTGTGTGTGTGTGTGTGCGTGTGCGTGCGTGTGTGTGTGTGTGTGTGTCTGTGTTCATATGCATAAAAGAAAGCGCAAGCCCAAGGCATTGGTTTGCTGTATTTGTATGTAGGGTGTGTGTAATTATGTACTGCATCTTGAGAAAAGAGTTGTGCGCAACATGACAATCAATGGTGCAAATAGAAGACCACAATAACAGGAATATGCCTCTCTATATTTACTCTGTGTCTCCGTATGTGAAGCCACGCAGTGGACACCGGTGCCCCGAGTAGCGATGGCGAACTGCAGTGTGTTTATTTACCTCTCACAACACATCACATGAAATAGGAAGTAATTTCACAGGAGCCAGCTGCCTTGGGGACTTGGTTTATCTCGCACAAATACCTGTCCCCTCCGTCAGAGATCTATCCAAACAAATTATATGCTGCGGCGAGGGTGGAAGCGTCGCCGTAGCGCGCGGTAGCATGTGTACCATTTCAGGTGTAGCGAAACAGGCGCGCTGGATGTACACTTAGATCTCTCTTTTTTTTTTAATGGCTCAATTTGTGTGGTTGCGCATTATAATAATTAGGATAATCATTGTAATAATAACAAGTAATAACCGTCATAAGGATAATTACCGTGCGGAATTGCTCAAGATTTAAAGTGTCGATTATTACAGTGGCAGGAGCGATCCGTCCGCAGTGCCGTCCACAAACGCTTCGCCTAGTCAAACAGATGGGCCCACAGCGCCGGGAACCAACGCTGTCACACCACACATTTACATCAAATTAGAGTAGCCGGGGCGACCCCCTCCCCCACCCTGACCACAGACCGGAAAGCAGGTGTCTGCTTAATATTTTGGTCAAAGATCAGCAAGTTAAAGGTTGAGGCCAGGGCCAGAGGGGGCGGGGGTCATCCCCGAGCTAGGGAGGTGCTGAGACTTGATCTCCCAAGTCTGGAACAGTCAAACCCCAAGGTCATCCATTAGTGCTCCGGCCCATGGGTGCTGGAGGACCCACAATAAATTTACTGTGCACCCTTAACCCTTTTAATACTCCCTATGACCTGCATGGCAAGATCAGCTCCCTGAGGGAGGGGCACATTACATTATTATCAATGTTCAACCGTTGACAGCCATTATATTCTGGGAGGAAAATGTATCATGGGTGACTACAGGAATAGTCAGACACAGGCATTAGCATTGGGATTATTTGTAAGTCATCCAACAACCTTTCTCAGTCAACTTAATGACACTGCAATAAAAAGTTAGCTAGTCTTCACAGTCTCACACTGGATTCTTAATGTCAGTAAGGAGGACAATTTATGTTACTGTGGCCATCATTGATCCATTTCCACAAGAGCTTAGCCACTATGTTAACGGCAGGGCCAGTGTTTAAAGCACACCAGCATACAGTATGTGGTTATGGCCTGGTCCTCTTTATCCCTCCCACCGTTTCCACCAGTGCTGTAGAACATCACTGTAATACACGTGATCTCTTACTGTTTTATTCTGGTATTAATAAGAACAGGGGAATACAGCGATGAAGGAGATAAAATGCCAACAGTGTCAACCACTCCCTTTAAATAAGACATTTCCCATGATCCCTTGCTACCCTGCTCCCTCAAACCTTTCGAGGTGTCAGGACTGTACGACAGGAGGAGAAATTACAGTGACACAGTGTTGACAGGAAGAAGAAGACATTCCCCCCTCCCCTTTTTCTCTCCAGCCCTCTCCGGACAACCGGGAGAGCCGC
>JAOPUD010000162.1:17036636-17047206 GCA_027122715.1 Trisopterus minutus
ATATGAGATGTATACCTGCCTTGATAGTGATTTCAAATTACTGGGCTTTGCCAAAAAGGTTGGGCATTAAAACCCAATAAATGAATTTCCAAAGTTCATTTCATAATTGATTTGATCTTCAATGTTCACGACTTAGGGCTTACTATGGCTAATTGGATTTTTCTTTTTTCCCCAAGATGACCCCTTCCAGCTGATGCACTAATTAACCTCTGTCCTGATCTTGCATGGCTCCTAACTCTGGCCAGACATACAGTAACTTCATATCACTGATACTCTCCCTGTATTGATTAACCTCCTTTTCATTGCTACTTGAGGAAAAAAAAAAATCAAACATGGCATCTCTGAAAGACTACCATCAATGTCCACTTCAGATCACATGCTATACAACCCGATACAACCCTTTGCAGAGGTTGCAACCTCTCTGGCCTCACTGACCGGTATGGCACTCACCCCACCCCCCTCCTGTCATTATCATGCTTGTGTTAAATGCCACACAGGGAAGGGAACCTGCCTGGTGGTTGGGGTTCAGGCTGGGCCTTACGCGTGTGAGCCGGTCACTTAGCACTTAGCTGCCGGTTTATCAACGGAGCACAGCCTCCAGTTTAAGATTAACCGATGGATTTTTGATCTATATTCTGGGATTCTGTGTTAGGATAGCATTTTTTTTGTCTCTTGATAAACTAACAAAATGAACCAAAATGTCTGACATCAAAATATTAGTGTGTGAGGTGTTCGTCGTCCTGGGGTATTCCTCTGCCTTCACACAACGATTTGGCAGAATGCAATTTGCATAAGGTCAGAGCTCCTGACGCAAGTTGTGCAGCATCTCGTCTCTTAGCAACGCTCCAGGGCTCCTGGGCTCGTGTTAAATGGACTGGTCCTTGCCACTCAGCGCTCACCAAGAAATTCATAATATATGCCACCCACTGACCAACCTGTGTGCAGAGAGACACATACTCTCTCTCCTTTTTCTTCACTAAGTATGTATGTGTATAGGTCTTTATATCTCTATCTTTATCTGTTTATATAGGCTAAATTATATGATGTTATCGCAGAAATATGTCATTGAAACATCTTATAGATCTTGTTAGGTTTCGAAATGTCTTTGGAAATAAAATAAAATCTGACAAAATTTTGAGGGACAAAATGGAAACACTCACACAAAACCAGAGCTATATCAGGGAAAGTAGCTGTTTGAAGTGACAAAGAAAAGATTAGGGCTGTAGGCTGGGCTCCAGCCATGCAGCGCACTGGGACAGGGAGGAATTACTGTGTGGAGACAACGACTTCTTTCTCTTGCCATGGTGAGCCAGATGTTATGAAACAATGTAAATAAACCTTATGGTTCACTTCTTTAACTGTTAAACATCGTATACTTTTACTAATGTTATTGACCTCGTTAATATTATGAGGATGATGATGATGATAATAATAATATTATTATTATTATTAATAATAATAATAATACAATAATAATTATATTAACAGGCCTACAATAATGAGAATATGAATTATAATTAAATAAATGATAAACTATTACTACGAGTTTTAAGTAATTTTTTACATTGTACAGGACTAGTTTACATAATGGGCATTTACTGCCCACGCGTATAGGCAGACAGGAGTTTATATCATTGTCACAATTACCCGTTCCACTAAGAAGAAGTCAGATTTTTATTTTTATATAACTGGTATCGTTAAGCCTAGCTCTATTTTAGAGTCGAATGTGTTAATAAAAACATGTTTATCGTTCACGATTTTTTCTGTGATCCTCACTCTAAATGGCCGATTCAATAATTGTTCGTTATAAGTAATCTTTCCAGATTGCTAAAATAATATTACTTCTACTACTAATAATAATAATAATTATAATAACAATAACAATAATAATCATCATAATAGTTATTATTATTATTATTGTGATATTTCAAATGTTTTATAAGTAGCCTATCATTGTATATGTACTGTTACAATTATTCTCATTTTAATTTTAATAAGCTCTTATTATTGTGGTTACCAGTTCAGAGATGAACTTCTCACTCGGTGTTGTCGATATTTACACCAATGCTACTACTACTACTACTACACCTACTACTACTACTACTACTACTACTACTACTACTACTACTACTGCTGCTACCAGCCTTCTACAAATACTGCAAATAGTACGAATACTACAACTACTACCACTAATAATAATAATGATAATAATAACCATAGTCATAGGCCAAATAATAGGATAATATTAATATCAATGAATTATTTGACTCAAATAATAAAATGAAATCAACGTGGGAATAAATCTATCCGAATCAGACCCTTTTATGGATTGCATTAGTTCATAACCCACCAATAGGCTAAATTAGCCCCACATGTGCGTGTGTGTTGCAGTGTGTTCATACGGCATAAAAAGCCGGCATGTGTGTCGCAGGGCCGGAGGAGACGGGGAGGAGACGGGGTGTTCGCCCTGACTCTCCTCATCTCTAGTCTCTGGTGTCAAACGAGCGTTTCCGTTTCTCTAATTAGTTAATGGAATTACACAGCCTGCAGTTCCCTGCAAAGTACAGATTATATTAAACACGCAATATTTGGTTTGCATTAATCAATGTAGCCAATATAAGTGGGTCCTTTTATTTCTGAATAATCATTTAGATGTGGTATACCTAGGTCTTCTTCACGTTACTCTGCGTGATTTAGGCCTTTCATTCTTAATCGAAATAGTAATATTCGCATCGGTTCTACGCCTCACCATCACCACAAATTGGTAAACAAAATAAAATAAATAAATAAAAGGAGGAAGGGGGCTATCCTTTTCATCAGTCGATTCACTCTATTTTGTGTGAACCTACCAGCCAAAGGTCGGCTGGCCCGGCGTGGGGGGCTGTAACCACCGATAGGACCCCAGTAAAACCAACACCGCCCTACAGACACTAATTGGCGCTATATAATCGCAACTAAATTGACGTCTTGGAGCTCATGCAAAGCTATTTAAAAACGAATCACCCTAAATTGTTGTTCATTCAAATTTTTTGTGTACCTTATCGATCGCAGCGTGTGAGCGTGGTGACTGGAGGACTTGGTAAACCTCTCCCGTCTTTAGCAGCACCCAGTAAGCCAATGGGGCCTAATTTCTAAGACATTCAACCGGGATATGTCTCCGTTGGGATTGAGATCACACGGAATGATTGTCTATTGATTTGCTCTGTGCGATTCAGGGAACTTTTATTGCAATCTAAATGTAATGAGGGAGAGCCCTCGATCTCCCCTGATTACATCTGAGCGTCTCTGCACTGCAGCGGCTATCATCATCACAGGTGTTTGTGCGTCATCCCCACTCCGCGCGCCCTAAACGTCCTGGACGTTTACATTTAAGATCCTGTAGGCTACGTTGGGTGGAGGAAGATAGGGTCGCAACGTGTCTTGTACTTTCATTCTTTCTCTGTATCTTTACTTTTTTTTTTAGATGGTAGTCAGTTGTGAATGGTTGCGTATATTTTTGTGTTTATTGTGATTGGATGTGTTTATTTGTCAATCCATCCATATTTGGCAACTTTTTCTTTATCAAATCACGAATTTGCTGTTCGATTTTGATTTTTTTTTTTACCATTATGTACCAATTGTAGTCTATATCAACCATAGGTGGCGCTAATGACCTGATCTGTTATTACTGACGCCGTTGTACTGAAGAATAACACTTTTATTATGACTATGATTATTATTTTATGATAGTCATAATATTGTATGTATGGTTTGGTTATTAAAGTCCTTGCTGTGTACAGTGATAGGAGGTACTATAACTTTATTCCTATATATAATATGTTCTTCTGTCTGTTATTCAGTTGTTTTATTGTGTCCAAGTCCTTCTCTAGGCTACCATTAATTAGATGCAGAGCTTTTTATTTATTTATTTTTTATGAACACCTGCATCCATATTACTGCATTCATCATAAACTTTATGCAGAGCATCTCACAATAAATCACACTTATCAGTCTGCCCGGTTGCGATGGCTATCCGCACAATTTACCGTGGGATGCCATAAGTACCATTTTGTAATATAGCGTGTCTTCCTGCGGCCACACCTCTCGGCTCCCGTCCCCCTGAGCACAGATGATATCACGGAGCCCACGGTGGTGACATCATTCCCAAGCTCCTCCGCAGTGTAGCGTTTCATCTGTGCATGTCATGAAGCTAAACCCAAATATTGTGCATTGTTGGTAAAGAGGGTCAGGCGACTCTTGAGCCCGATATTCCAGGTTGTGTTCTGTACTTAATTATTCATGGCCCGGCGCTTGAAGCAAAGTATAGGTTTACACGACACCGGTGGTTGGGCCCTGCAGCATTCCCCCTGTGTGCAGGGCTTTTCCCCCCCACCCCCCGAGCAGCAGACAGGCCATCATTCCTAGTGTACTTCCAGCAATGATATCAAAAAGGTTTTTTTTGGTCAAGCCAAAGAGAGGTCACTCTAATAATACCCAAGGTCAGTGGTGGGAGCCGACCAGTCTCCCAGTCATCTTTCATTTGTTCCCAGAGTTAATGACAGTTTCAGGGGGACCGGGACTGGGAGCCAGCAGCATGTGATGTCACTAACACATGCCGAGGGGATTAGCGGGGCAGGCAGGGGACAAGAAGTGTGGATTATACAGGACACAGAGAAACACGCAACCTCCGTCGCTGTACGCTGCTCTATTACAGGACGAAAACAAAGAGATTCCACTGTATCAACCAGAGGTTCGCCTCACCTCGAACACACGCCACCCTGCGTCTCTTTTCGTGGAAACCACTGCTCACCCAGATCGTCTGCTGTGGATCAGGCAGCCGGCGTATGGTGTGTTTATCCTCGGGCGCTAGCTCGGGTAAAACCATGTTTGTATTCAATGACCATGTAGTAAGTTGTTGCTAATGAACCTTATCATCCCAGGTCCACATCTACCTGTGCACGATGACAACGTCAGTCAGTCAGAGTTAATGCTCAACTACACCTTGATTTGTTTTGCAAATACGCTCAATTGTAATTGAACTGTAATTGGACATAATGCAGATGAAATAATGCAAAAGAAACTTGTATTCAAACCTGGTTTCTGTGTGTTTTATTGGCGCTGTGGTGCTAGACGTCCAGTTCAACCACTGAGGCTGGAGCCTGCGGCTTTCATCCAGACAGACAGAACAATGAGCACACCTTATTCAGTCCCTGGGCAGGCCACGCACTGCACAATGAACAGCGAAGAGCCTCCCACGCGTCTCGCACCATCTCTGATAATCACTGCATCCAGTTCTTCTTCAAATGATCTGCACGCACACAAGTGGCGGCTGCAGCCAAAACATGGCAGATATGGTATCGGAGGATGTGACCATGCATATGGAGATGGAGAATGTGTATTTAGACATAATATGGACAAATTCTGATTGTTGTTTTTTGGTCCTTGTTTTGCTATGAAACAATATGGACACATATCTGAAAGATTTGGTTGTCGTAATGCCGTAGTGCGGTTGTATCTCTGTTGATATACTGGGCTGGAAATATCATTGAGTCTGTCCAAATGATGCGGGAAGCTTTCACAATTGTTGCCTTTCCTTGGGGTTCGCATAGATACAGCAGAGTCCCTTCTTTGGCACAAGGTCGCAGCATAAATATGAACTGCATTTTGCATTACTTTCAGATGAGTGAAGCTGTCAGGCCAATAATGCGAGCCTTCAATCCTGCTTTCTGGCACTTATCCTCCATTTTAGGACCAAGAGGTCATGTGAAAATTGAAAGTGACAGTCAAGCAGCGTGTTTTACAGAATGAGTGGACGAGGCTGTCATGTCCCAGATCAGAGCTCTTTAACACCAGGCCTATCAAAGGTCTTTCTGTTTGGACCAACCAGACCCCTCCCAGCCCCCCCATGGGAGAGAAAAGGAAAAGAAACTTCCTCCAAAGTACAAGTTCATATCACAATTCATGGACCAATGGAAACAGGTGGGATGTGGGTGGTGTCGGAGAGGCTGGAGATTGAAATTGAAAGATCAGACTGCATCAGGAATACTCAGCAGCAAAGCATCAAACTTTACTCTAGAGATTTATTTTATTCCATCCCCAGAAAGATATATCCCCTATTTTACTGTTTTTGACAAATGGAAATCCAGAAGCTCTTCTTTGTGGTTTAAATAGCAATGCTGGCATGGCCTGTGTTTCTTCTTCTGTATTTTAATGAGCCCATGTTCTTGTCACATAAAAGACTGTGTTTGTGCGTCATATAAAGTATTCCCCACTCGTTCCATTTCTATTTGGTTTCAAATTCAACATTGCATGAAAACACTGACATGAAACACGCATGTCTCAAGCAATGAGCTCTCCGTCATAACCCCCATTCAGATCATCATAATAAATCACATCATTACCACCATTACGTGGTTACATCTTTCAGGCGGAGGGGAAATCAAATATTTTTGTCAGGTGGAAGAATAAACTTATGATCCCTCTTCTTTATGTCCTGCTGAGAACCCTTGAAAATAATACTACGCAACAGTAGAGACGCCAGAGCAGTGAGGTTTATAAACCAAAACAGGATTAGCATTTCATTTTTTTGTAGACAAGGCAGGGAAAGGAGGACTGTGTCTGTTCATAGGAGGAAAACAATGAGCTAAAGGGTTTATGTAAGATGTATCTGACGCTATAACTTACCACTCTTACGGACACCAGGTCCATAAAGACAAATGTTGAATTAATGTTGATGACGATAGGCCTTCATACAGCCCTTTGTTATCTTGGACTGATAGATTTAAACATCAATCCACAGTGTTTTGGGCGTCAACATGTAAAGAAGCAAGAGAGACATGACTGCAATGGTTTTGTTTACCTAATCAACATATATACAGGAATATACACCGTTATTTACAGTGACACCAGAGAAATGGCTGTATTGTAATAGAGTTGAAGAGTTTATATGAGATACCAAAAAGTTCCTGGGGAAATATATGAGCATATCTTCTTTTTTTCTTCTTCCTGCAATTGTATTAGTTTGAATTCAGCTCTGGATGGTTAACCGAAGAGACATTCCTGTTGTGGCCATGTCGGTTTTCACAAGATGATATCTCCTACAATGGGCTGCCTTTCCCTCTTTAGTGTGGAGCCATTTGCAGCACACAGTGAGAAGACTACTAATTTACAACCTCCCACACCACAACCCACCCACCCATTCCCCACCAAACATGCACATCCATGTACACTTTAGAGACCTTGTTGTTTTAATTGATTGATTCATAAGGAACCAAAACTTTGCCTCCATCCTCTCCCTCTCTCCCCCCATCCCTCCCTCCCTCCCTCCCTCCCTGCCTTTCGGGCATTGTGAAGATGATCAGGTGAAGCCTTGTTTCCTCTGCGGTCCACAGTACTCATCCCCTTGTCCATCCCACCATCACAATTCTCCAGCCCATGTTCTCCCCTTTTTCTTTTTTCTTCTTTTGGGGCGATTCCACTGATCTAAGCTTGAAATGCGAAGACAGCAAAGCACTAAGCCTTCAAACGTGTGATTTTTTCAAAAGATCTCTGGAAGCAATCTCTGGCTGAGTGACCCCTGACAGCTGCAGATCTCTTTATGTCTTCCTCGGCTGCCACTTCATTTGGTAGAAAAGCTCTCAGATTCACACCTCTGTCAGAAGGCACAAGTGTTTATTATGTGCATGCACACGTACTATCCAATAGTGCATATCTCAAACATGTGCGGCCCTCACAGTTTCACATATATGTATTAAAAACAAAGAATATTTAAAAATAAAATGGACGTTGGAATTCTTTGTAGTAATTTCCCAATCTGCTTGTTAACAACTCTATTATGTTATAACATAAATGTTTGCCATAAATTGTTTTTTTTTAGGACGAAGGCAAGTTTGGAAGTAGACTTAATGATGTCCACGGACATCAACAACTATTTTAGTGAATTTTAAAATTGCATTAAAAAATAAAAAAGATGGGTTTGCAATCTATTAACTTTGTGTCGATACGATAATGTATTATTTATTTATTTTAATACAGGCTAGTGCTACTGTATTAATGTTTTTATTCCTTCATTCGATGTAGGAGAGTATGGTAGCCGTGTCTCCCCCTCGCTGGAAATTAGACTACAGGCTCTATCATTAGATCGGATGGCAAGTCTTTATACAAAGTGTTTTGCATAATTACATACCAAAGCCAGAATAGCCACCCTCAAATTTGATGGGTCACAAAACATCAACAATTGCCGTATTATTTTCCACCAAAGTCCAGCCCCAGCAATGACCAGGAACGAAGAAAAATATTGTCGGCGTAATCCAAGCTCGGGAGACTGCATTTTTCATCCCACATAGTAAATAAGATTATTGCCAAACGGACAATTTGTTTACATATAGTTGTAAGGTTCAGAGGACGGGCCAAGACTTTAGAGGCTCGTCCGGTATGTGCTCTCGTCCTGGACCTGTCCATAGAGAACTATGGCAAGGATCAATTCAGTTCCTCCGATTCGATTGGGGTTCACTCTGAGTTTAAGAGCATAAAACTATTTACGAAAAAGTATAGGCCAATGAGGTATAAAGTATATCTGTAGTTCTGAAAATATGTACAATTGTATATATATATTTGTATATGTATACGATATGATATATACAAATATTTATTAGGCCTATTAGATTAATTAAACAGATGTATTTTTCTAATTCATCCATTCATTCAATACATAAAATTAATAAATTGAAGGAGCCAAGTCAGCAACTGAACATATTACCAAAAAAACCCTGACATTAATATAGTCTTATCTTAATAAAGTATCCAACGCAAAGTATTTGCGTTTAACAATTGTTATGCAATTATAGGTAGGTCTACTGCATAGGTCTACCATTTTGTCCAAGTGTAGGGCTATTTTACTTATATTTTCGTTCAATTTGACAGTTAGGCTGAATATATTGAACGTAGTGTTTTTATGAGTGTACTTTAACGACGTTTTTACGTTCGTTTTCCTTTAATTCGTTGTATCTTCGCACAGGCTATTTGGCGGTTCGCCTCGTGCTCGGGACGTTCTGTTCGTTAGGCGCTAGGAGGGAGCGATCTAAAAGCAGGCTTTACATCCCAGGGTCCTGCTATTAAACGGTATAAGGCCCTGGCAGACTTTCGTCCATTAAATTTGAAATACAAGCAGGCTCGGACAGCAGAAAAGTCCACTGTTAAACAAATATTTATTTCGTTGTAAATTCCAAGCGTTCGTTAACCAAATATAGGCCTATAACAAATTGTATACAATTAAAAGTTAAATCTAAAAAAAGAAAAAAAAAAATCTTATTACAATCTTTTACCAAAATATTAGGATTGTAAATAATACAAATGTGACTATTTGCTTTGTAAAAAGAACGGAGCAAATAGAGGCTTCTATTGTTTGAGAGAGCAGTTTTATTGCTATTTTATTATTATCATTATTATTATTATTGTTGTTGTTATTATAATAATAATAATTATTATTATTATTATTGTTATTATTATTAGTCCTATTTGTATTATGTGTTATTGGGTTAGTTATGTGTTATTTTTGTTTTTTAACTTGTAGTAGGCCTATAGTATTATTAGCAGTAGGCCTATCGTAATTATAAGCATTCGTTATTATTACATGTTATCCATTGAATTAATTGAACCTGAACATTATGTTTATCTCTGTCATTAAAATGCTTTGGTGTTAATTTATAGCACAACTTATTCAAGTGTCAATGTTATATCCAAAAGGGTCCGTTTGAAATGTCTTTCAATGAAGGGAAGATCTCCCGAAGATAGGCCTACACTAGGCCTACGGCTACTAAGTTTGTTACAGTATTCTACTATAAGACAACTCAAACTATTTTTATTTCAACAAAACATCGTGAATGCGTCGGTGGTAGTCATAATGGAGTGTAATACACTGCAATAAGAGTCCCCGCTCGATCATCTCAAGGTTATAATGAAAAACAGCGCCATCTAGCTGTTACCAAAAGCTTTTTTCTACACCAATTTCGTAAATGAGTAGCCTATCTTTTCTGCTTATTCAAAACATCAGACTACTTTTGTGACTTTCCCGGTACATTGAACCTTATCCCAAATATGGGACCTGCGATGCTCAACCAAGAGTTATCTAAATACAGTCTTGGCCTACATGTTTCAAAATAATTATAGGCTTTTACAAATGTTAGGTCTATGTCCTAAACATATAGCTTCCAGGCTAATATATTGTTATATTATATAATTTATTTACCAGTGCGTTTTTAATTGTAAAACAGAGATGTCATACAATAAAACACAATAGTATGGGACTATTTGGAGTTTGATGTCTTTCATGAAAATAAATGCGTTCGACAAGTTGCACTACGCGCGTGTGTGTGTGTGTGTGTGCGTGTGTGTGCGTGTGTGTGCGTGTGTGTGTGTGTGTGTGTGTGTGCGTGTGTGTGTGTGTGTGTGTGTGTGTGCATGTGTATGTGTGCGTGCATGTGTATGTGTATGTGTGCTAGTGTGTGTGTGTGTGTGTGTGTGTGTGGGAGAGTGTGTGTGTACGTGTTGGTTTGCGTATGTGTGTGTGCGCCTGTTTGTGAGGATGCGCGTG